>JAHWFP010157742.1:17994-51933 GCA_023313725.1 Lithobius niger | reverse complement strand
AACTGGGGTAATGTTTTCGTCCAGTAATAAAACTAATTTCAAAGGCCTCCGGTTGCCATCTTGGCATCCTGTTTACCAATTTAGGTTTGTGATATGATCAAATATACTAGTCAAAATGCTTTCTTGAATTTATCCACCCAAAACCAAAGTTGGTCTAAGAGAAGCTGTCAAATTTCCAAAAAGAGTCAGCCTTTGAAAGTAGTGCTATCATTCAACCAGGCAAAGGTCGCCAAGGTTAATCCTTTATGACAGCAAACTTGGTGTATTTCCCGTTACTTTATTTCTTTGTCTGACTTCTTTCTTGACAGCTGAAACATGTTGGACTTAGAACTGTACTAGCCTATAGCTATGGCACTTTTCATTTCGTCATATTTGCATATAACCATAATCACTCCAAGTCCAAATAAAATTAAAGAAGAGGGCAATGCGCAAAGTTTGCTGGCTAATAGGATTAACCTTGGGGGCCTTTCCCTGGATAAATGATATCATTATTTTCAAAAGCCGACTATTTTTTGGAAACCGAACGACTTCTCTTACATCAGTTTTGGTTTTGGGTGGTAATCACAACTTTCATAGGACTGCGAACGTACCAAAGGTCACACCGTCTTCTCTCCATTTCGGTAATTTCATACTAGAAAAATTTTATGTATATACATTTTTACGTTTATAATTAATCGTATGCATTATCAACTTGGGGGATCATCTACTTAACGTTGATACACTAGCATGTGTCTAGATTAACCAGCAAACTTGGTGCATTACGAAGACCTGCTTCTTAAAAAAATACTTTTTTGTCCAACGTGATTGCACCCTATGCTCACGATTTGCATTTTGTTTTGTAGTCTTCTTTGTCTCCAAAATCAGTCTCATCGTTGTGGGGCAGATAATCCAGTTTGAATTCGTGCTCCGTAAAATGTCCATACCAAATTCTTTAAATAAAAGCTACCCTGTTGTTTTTCTGTTCGAGTAGAAGCGATGTCGTAACGTAATGCAATAACGAAAAAACACATAGGTTTTTTTTAGCATTAACTAAAAAAAATTCTGTTTATTGGCTCATAATAGGGGTCACAGAAGGGAAAAGTGATTGAGTAATAAATTGAGTACATCTGTAAAATTTCTCTAAGACAGTTGTCGAATAAACGAGGTTTATTGGTTTTTAAACTCCATCGTGTTGTTGTGGGTAGCGAGTGTTATAGGGATTAAGCTTCTCTTTCTTTAGCAAAAAACTTAGCAGAGGAAAAATTTATTGTAACCCATGTTAATATGCAAAAAGCAGAAGGCTACAAACACTTTAGTAATTAAAAATATAAATAGAGTATCCATCAAGTACAGAACTACGACGAAATCACGACGTTTCAGTTCCTAATTCGGAACCGTTTTCAAGTGAAGCGTTAAAACTTGTCAAACAACTTAAAAATTAATAATTAATAATATTAATTTTTAACAACAACAGATCAGATGGGCCATGGTTATAAACCTTACAAGTCTTAAGGATGTAAAGTTCCATACTAAAATTACAAACTAAAATGAAATAAAAGCTGACACAATTCGAGAAAATATGCCAGCAGTCAGATACTAACTCACCCAAGTCCGCAAGTCAAAGATAGGAAAAGTAGGTGATAGTAGCTAATGTTTTAAATAGTGGGTCCCTGCATTTTGATTGGTGGAAATGTGTCCAAAATGTCCAAAAAAAATTGACTGTTAAAAAAATTTCTAAAAAAATATGCGAAATACTACTTGTGGGGGTCGCTCAAGACCCCTCGTTGGTCGCTCTAGGGTTAATATAAATACAAAGAAGAATAAGGAAGACAACACTTCCTAATCTTACCTTGCATTGTCTCAGCCGGATATCCGACGGTATTACGACGCATTGAAACACAATGGTAAAGCATTTCCACTTAGCTGTTGCCTATTGGGTACCATATTGGGTACCATATTGGGTACCACACATAGTCAGGAAGACGAGAATGCCATGTGGAAACGTTGTGTCATTGCCAACACAATGATCTAACGACCATGCATACCAGTTATGTAATGTCCCACCCGATAATCTATTGTTAGAGCCAGCTGCCTAGGCATGGAGCTGTAGTTGTTACGGTGTATATATCTCGCACCTCTTACACTGGGCAACTAAGGGCTGTTTATTTTTTTCAGAAACAGTTCATAGGGGAGGGTTGGATCTCACTATGAAACTTGGTTACTTAGAACCCACTAGTGGTGATTATATGCAAATTGACTTTATTGTTGATCTGTTGTTGTTGTTGTTGTTGTTGTTAGGTTAGGTTAGGTTGGTTATGCTAGGTTATGTGAGATTAGGTTAGGTGAATGAAGTCGGATTAATCAGATTTTTTTCTGTACGCAGCTGGGCTGCATGGTGCCTGCAACGATCCTATATTTTTAACCATTCAGTTTTCGAAATGAAGCACGGCACCTGTATTCAGCTATGTTGTTTCTGACAACTTTAAATGTGCACATAGTGTATACTGTAACTTTCAACTTCGTTGATGAAGTTTGCTGTTCGTCTTTATTTCCTGCTTAGATAATAGAAAAGTTGATTTGTTAATTAGAAAGGAAAGTTTGCTGGCTTGTGTAATTTTTAGCCTCTTTTAATACTCCAGCTCTCCTAATGCATGTAAACCTTATAATACGCTAATACTTGGTAAGGGTGCAGTTACCTAATGTTTTGTTTGTTGAATGTTTTCAGAGTGTTTTTGGCGTATCACTGCTCCCTTCTACTGCAAATAAAACCATAAACCTGATAACAGGTGCCTGCACTCAATTCCACATTGGTAAGAAACTATTATATGTCAACTGTCAATACACGCAAAAGTTGAAGTAAGTAGTTATTTACAAATAGACAAATAACAAGGTAAAGGGTTAACAAAGCAAGCAGTCGGCATTAGAGACTGGCCTTGTCATTTATAGTTTATTCATTGCTTGGATTATTTCTATTGTCTCGGCTAAGAAGCAAGTTTCTTTCTATACTTGCACATTTGTTTGTGACGGTTTGGTCACCACTGAGAAGGCTTCACAGCTTCTAAGCTCAACCGGAGTTTGCAGCCATGGTCCGACCCAGGCTGTGCAATAGTAAAGCACCCATCAGAGTTCCACTTGGTGTGGTTGTCTTTTATTTCTTTCTCAGGCCAGTGTTACTTATCCTCACAAGGCCAGTCATTAATGCTTCGTTAGATATTTACGTTTCTGTTTAATATTTAAATATTTGGTAAAAGTAGTAGGCTAGCCTATAAGCGAGACACATACACGGACGCACACACACACACACTGATAGACGATATAACAATATCACCCAACTCAATGGGACCCGACCCCACAAGCTCCCCCCGAATCTCATTCCATGGGCAGACAGACCCCATCCACGGAATGGTCTCCCACAGAATGTGCAAATTTTACCAACACACCTGTAAATTCTCCATAAAACTGGTGACTCCACGAACCCTGACTCCTTGGGTAATTGCCCCCCCCCCCCTAAACTCACCTCATGGGCAATACCACTCACATAACATCACTTCACGGTCGCCCCATCCCACGGACCTTTCTCCGTTGGGTTGAGTATATTCTACAAAATTGCATGTAAATACTACGTCAAGTTGGAGACCCCATGGGACCCTCCACCCCACGGAACCTACCCCACCTATGGGCCTCTCACCATTGAAATGTGTAAAATCTACTAAAAGTGTGCAAATTCTACATAAACTTAGCTACACCACAGGGTGCCCCCAGCCACACGTGGCCTTAACCCAGCCCTTCCCCCCCACAGCAGATCTCACCCAATTGGGATTGGAAATTCTACAACATTTCACGTAACATTTTCACGTTTCATGTGTTTTCTAAATACATCGTCAAACATACGATACACATTTGTAAATCATGATGGGAACATACGTACGTCAATAAAAATGGTTAGATACACTCCACGTTTATGTTTGGATGTTCTCACCACGTTCAGATTCACGTTTGAATGATTTCTTCAAGGTAATGTGAAACATACAATTAACCAAAAATACATTTGCCGGGAACATCTAATCATCAACTTTCAAACGTTCAGTATACATATTTTGAAGGGTTCCCATTAAGTTTTGCGTTTCACTCGCGAAATCATTAAACCCACCCACGTGACCAGAAGCGTCGCTATGGTACCAACCCACACACCGATAGTTGAACGTATTGCAAAACGCACAATAAAAGAATGTAAAACTTTGTGGAAACATACGAAACAATAATAACTTTTCGATACGTTCTACGCGTATGTTTGGATGTTTTCACCATGCTCAAACGTGAATGCTTCTTACAAGTTTTTAAAGATGATGTGAAACATACAACAAACAAATCTGCAGAATGATGAGAACATCTAAACAACTTTTAGATGTTCGTAATTTGTTCAGCATTTGTATTTTTAAGGTTCCAGCGAATTCTGCATTCCCCACATGACATCATTACCCCACCTCATGTGACCAGCAGCATTGCCGTGATACAAACCCCGTATCCGTACTATAACATGCGTTTTATAGTAAGTTTAAGGATCGTCTACTATAAAACGTACAATGAATGAATGTAAATCGTTATGGGCATGTACTAATGTCAATAAATCCATTTACATACATTACACGTTTATGTTTGGATGTTCACACCACATTGCTTATTCACGTTGGAATGTTTCCTACACGTTCTTTCAAGATGACATACTTTTGCATCCTATTAATATAATTATAAAAAGGTCTTTCGTTATGTTAACTTGACAGAACGTGTAGGTAACATTCAAAGCTGAACGAAGAACGTGGTGAGAACATCCAAACTTAAACGTGGAACGTATCAAAAAGTTTGTATTGATGTTTGTATGTGCCCGTCATGATTTACATTTATTTGTCGTACGTTTCTCGATGTATTTAAAGATTGACCGCTAGGTTGGTGTAATGGCAGCGTTTCCAACCACATGAGAAATGAGAAAAAAAGAGACGAACACTTAGAATTTACATAGAATTTGGTAGAATTTACACACCCCAAACGCCATTACGCCATAATGTAGAATTTACGTGACATTTGTAGAATTTAAGCATCCTGTAGGGCGAGGTCGCACGGTCCAAAAGTGGAGGGTCATGCGATTAGGGAACCCCCATTTAAAAAAAAAGTCGTCTTCATCTCGCAGTTTTTATGTTAGACTTGGTAGAATATACAAACTCTGGTTAGTCGTAAAAAAATGGAGGTTGCGAGGATGGATACCATATTTAGGGAACGACTGTTTTAAAAAAGTTATCTCTGTCTCGAATGATAGTGCCCTGTTTCTGAGGGTCACGTGCAGCATACTTTGGTAGCATTTACATGGGTATAATTTGTTAAAATAAAGTACACATCCCAACGGGAAGAGGTCCGTGAGCATGGTCCTGTGGTATGGAAGATCCCGTGGAATAAAGCTTCTTGAGGTTATCGAGGAAATCCTATAGGGTTACTAAATTTATATAGAAAGAACATAAGAAGCCCACAGACAGGACCTGACACCTCGCAAGCAAAGGACACCAACACGATTCATGAATTGTCAGCATACATTTTTTTATGTGCCTTGATCACAAACAAGTAAAATGTAAAAGAATACCAAAAAATGGGGAAGCCACATTAAACAACGCCAGAGAGCCACCATCTTTAAAATTGACAAATGCGGATTGGCTCACTTCGGATTTCAGACGAAATAAAGGAAAGGGTGCTGGCCTTGACTATTATTAAAGTAAAAACCAAGTAGTGCTACAAGATAAAAACACGAACAACGTTTCGAAAATGTTTAATTTTCGTCATCAGGTACGCATAATAAAATTAAAGCATGGCAAATGCCTCTAAGTCATCCTATGTAAAAGCATCATCACAATAAAAATAAAAATTAATTAAAAGGGTACAATACCATCAATTTAAAAGGATAAAAACCACCAATTTCCCCTCTCAGAAGAGGCAGAAATGGTGGCCGAGATACAGCACCCAACCTTCGTCTTGGGGAAATCAGGTCGAATGGCACGGTGTATGCAACTCGGGTCAAGTGTTTCAGGTTTCATCCATTCGTTGGCGCTATGGGGGTTGCATAGTGTGCCTGGAAAAAGTATCGAGCTTAAGTGTTTTAATTACAGGAAAATATTCTTTTAGATATTTATTATCTGGCATTAAGTGGTTTCGAACAGGTGGTTTATTCGTGTGGATGACAAGCGTTTCAAGATTGTCATTCACACGCACAAACCACCTGTTCACAACCACTTAGTGCCAGATAATAAATATTCAAAAGAATATTTTCCTGTAATTAAAACACTTAAGCTCGACACTTTTTTCAGGCACACTGTGCATCCCCCATAGCGCCAACGAATGGATCAAACCTGAAACACGTCACCCAGTTTGCATACACCTTGCCATTCGACCTGATTTCCCCAAGACGAAGGTTGGGTGCTGCATTTTGGCCTCCATTTCTGCCTCTTCTGAGAGGGGAAATTGGTGGTTTTTATCTTTTTAAATTGATGATTTTGTACCCTTTTATTTTATTTTTATTGTGATGATACTTTTACATAGGATGACTTAGTGGCATTTGCCATGCTTTAATTTTATTATGCATACCCGATGACGAAAATTGAAACTTTTCGAAACGTTGTTTGTGTTTATATCTTGTAGCACTGCTTTGTTTTTACTTTAATAATCTGTTACCGTGCTTTTTTATTCCATGGCCTTGACTATTGCAGGTCATCAACATTTGAATTTCGTGATCAGACGTGCGTGGGTCTGTACGGGTCGGCTCACTTAAGGTCAAACTCACTCCCCTACCTGTTAAATGGGTCTCACCCATATGGTAACTCTTTGCCACAAAAAAAATGTTTTTAAAAGTATTTTTCCCGACGCACCCTAATTAAAATTTAATGAAGTGAAATGTAGTCGGCCAGCTTTGACCGGAGAATGTCAAAGTTGGTCAACTACATCTCAGTCACCACCCCTGCTATAATTAAATTTTGACTTAGATTTGATATTTCATTTTGTCTGACCTATTGTGTTTGGTCCAAAAATAATGTATTCTAATTGATGTTTGGTTATTCCCAAGCCAGTTATTGTATTCAGTACACTGATCAAAGAACTGCGAAACCTGACAGTAATGGCTTAGCAGGCTAGTAACTTATTCTGGTAATTAATACCGTTGTTGGTTAACCTCGACACTTCCTATCAAGTTCATCAACTTTTAACTCGTCAGTCATGCAGCAAAGTTCACTGAAAAAAATCAGGCAGTTATGCGCTTAGCAAAAAGTAAAATTCGGATGAAGTTTAAAATTGTTATAGCCTAAACGTATTTGTGATTTTGAGGTGGTGTTGTATTTGATGTCATATAAGTTTGAAATTTATGTTTTTAGCATACAAAGTGAAAGGTTTAGTTTTTTACGTAATTACTTACGTTTCATAATTTTTCAAGAAAGAGAAGAAGAAAGAGATAGAAAATATGAGAAATAATCCGACCAACGTCCTTTCAACTGCTGAGAATATCATGGGATTCAGATAGGCAATTTTGCTAAGTAACGTAGCACAGTCGACATAGTACAAAACTCATTTCTGGGTCCTGCTTTTCGTGAATACACAGAAATGGGCTGATGCGAAGACTGAACCAAGCCTATGGCACAAGATTCAGGTTTGGTACGGTTATACGTAGCATGCTATACGGAGCACGCAATACGGAGCGTGCTATACGAGCCCACCAACATTTTGTCTCAGGGACAAAAGGTTGGTGGGCTCCGTATAGCACGGTGGTGCACAAGCTGATTGGAAAAAATTGTTAGCAGCTAACTTTACATACACATTCTGTAAAAACCTCAATTGTTTCCTTCAAACCAATGTAATTTAATACATATGAACGTGTACGAGCAATTACAGAAATTATTTTTGACATGACTATTGCAACCATAAATGTTCTTCAATTTCATGGTCTAGGCACACATCTCTATCTTGGAACCAGTAGTTCGTTTGGGACATTGATGAATGACAACCTCATCCCAGCAACGCCGTGTGGAAAGGACTACAGATCCGTAAGACAATAACTTTGTAATAATTCAATGTCTTATATCTAATTGTCTTGTGCTAGATGTGATATGGAATCGGGAGGTAATAGAAAAATGTATAAAGTTTTCCGGTTACATCCAGTTCGCTATTTTGGCCCAGTTCGTCCGTACCAACAATGGCCAAGCAGGAAATCTTTCACTTCCGGTTGTGAAGCCCTTTACTTCCGGGTGAAAACGGCTATTGGCCAAGTAGAAAACCTTTCGCTGCCTGTACAGGAAGTTCAAACGGTAGAAACAAATGCAGCCAGTGCACTGTAGAGAGAAAATGGGTGTGCGTTTGACCCAGACGACAGCTATTGAATAGATGATTGAATTTATATGCTCCAAGATTTTACACACTAGCAAGGAGGGGAGTGCATGCGCACTTTGGGGTTGGCGAGGTGGCAGGTGATTGGCTGTTTTGAATCTCTAGAGTGAAAATGCATTCGAGAATAAGAATGCTAAATTTACAGGTAATGCTTGTTTTCGTAACAATGGAAAATTACATATTACAAAACGTGTTACGTGAACAATGAACTAATGTTTTCTTATTACGAACCTTTGTATTTTTTTCAATGCATTGCAAACAGGTATACGTCTTGTCTGCGGATGAAGATGTACTAGATTTAAGAGAAAATGCAAGATACTATGAAAAATCATTTATGAACATCATGCTGACTAAACAAAAGGTAAATTTACTCACTTCCTACAATGAAAACCAGCTTACTTGTATCTACATGGCATCTTGGCCACAAAATGATGGTACTGCATCAACTAACGTTACAAGTCAAGCTACTATCATAAGGCGAAAACGAACACACATTTTGATTAAAAACATGTTGTAGTTCATGAATCTTTTAGTGGTTAATGCTATCCAGCCTCGGCTAAAACTTCAATATTTTGTAGGAATGACATTCCTGTTACCAACTGGCTGAGGTATGACTACATTGGTTTGATCAGTTCACGTGTTCTGCTGTTTTTGTTGTGTTACAAAATGGTCTTTTGTTCACAATGACAGCCAATTGTAACCATTAAAACTTAACCATCAGTACCAGATAAACTTAAAAGGTTTTAATGATTTTAATTCAGGGCAACTGTTGGATGGATGGGACCGTATTTCAGGGGTGTAGAATAGAAAATTTTAGGACACATTTCCTAATTTTGTTTTAATCGCTGTAATGCTGATATTGTTTTTTGAAATTAGTACACAATTGTTTATTATAAAAGTTCTTACTTAGATGGAAAGCATGGAGTTTGGTTGTAAATTAAGCCTTGTAATTGACTGTAATATTTTAATAACCACATTTATCATTTTTCATCTGATTGAAATTTGGCATCAATAAAAATCCTTCACGTTTTCAAGTTTTTTCTTGTCAAAACTAGAAGCTAGGAGCTCAATTGAACTTAACACAATATGAGTACCTACCCATTATTACACGAAGGTGGACGTATTACAAGAACAACAGCTGTTTGTGCCCAAAACAAGATAAAACGAAAGTGGGCGCAGAATGGGGCACCATTTGGGAGAACATTAAGAAAGCTCATACAGAAATTCACAGTTTAGTAACCTAGTTTTTTTTTTTTTTACAAATAAATATATTTTTAGAAACACATTGTTGTCTTGCATATAAACTTATTTTTTATGCACAAAAATGCTTTGGGCTGCTAATACTCTAGGCGGGCCGCACATTGCACCGGTGGTATAATACTCCGTAACCGTGAGTTTCTCCCCAACAACTAATTTATACCACAGTTGGATGTCAAGCTAACTCGTATTTAATTAAAATACGTTACAGATTTCATGCACAGATTTTGCAATCTCTTGTTCGTATGTAGATCGGTTTGCACTGACATTGAATTGAATCTGCCCGCCCGTTTCACACTAGCTAAAAGGGCAGAAAGCGAGTAACGTATCTGGCAGAAAGTGCCTGCAACCTGCAATGTTGGCACATTTAAAATTTTTTTTTTCTAAGCAGTGCTGCAAGCCAACGAAGCATGTACACCAATCAACAGTTTTGTGCTGCATGGTAAGAAGCCAGAAGAGTATAAAGAATGTACTAATAACAATAAATAATCACATTATAAACCATTACCTCTGTGTTTCATTTAGTGTATAGGCCTACCTTTCCTTCAGTAAGTGGGCGTACTAATTTATGTGCATATGCTTCCGTGCACATACTTATTTTGCATTTCTTTAGTGCGTAGGCCTACTGTATTTCTCTAAAGCGTATAGGTCCAACTATATTATTCTTTAGAATTTTGGCCTATCTTCCTTTTGTCACATACGTTGGCTCCCTTCCTTATCTTTGATATCAAAGCCTAGCTGTCTTCACTAAGGTGTACAGGTCCACTTCTACTTGCGTTGGTCTCATTACTTTCCTTATTGTTAGGCTGACCTTTCTTACCTTCAGTGTGTAGGTCTATCTTTCTTTCCTTTAGGGCACAGGTTACCTATTTCCTTCATTGCATAGCTCTGCCTATATTTCCTTCGTGTGTTGGCCTACCTTACTTCATCACACGTGGTTACCTTTTTGCCTTACTTACTTATTAATGAACTAGAAAATTTAATGAAACCAAGGCAAGTATTTTCTGCATCGTATGTCCAGTATCCACCAAATTTCCCTTAACTGACCTGACAGACATTTTATAACGGACATGTTACTTAGTAAATATTTCTCAGAAAATGCATTTTTTGTGTGTGTGAATCCTGCATCTTTATTTTCTAACAGAAATTTTATTTGTCAACACGTCTATGGAAATCGATTTCTTTGTGATTTCTTATCCATTTTTCTGCATCCGTTTTTTCAACTAATTTCCTTGTCATGAGCCATAAATTTGTGTATAACTTCTCACATTGAAGACATTGTTTGAAAGAGCGTTAATTCGACTATTTCCCTTTATTAATCGTCTGCTTTCTTCGTCGAATTTTTACCCTCTCCTTCCCCTCTGTTCTGCTTTTCCTCCCCTCCAATCCCTGTATCCAACTCTCCTCTTTCACCTCACTCAGCTCTTTCCCTCCCCGCTCCTCTCAATCCCTCTATTCCACCTCCCCTCCTTTCCTTCTTTTACTTCTGTCTTTGATTTTCGTGTGGGATATATTGTGTACCCCAATTCAACACTCCTTCAAAAAAAACCTCTTTTTTTTTATTATAGTTTGCCTTCTGTTTGTTGTTTATTACATTTGGCATCCTTAACAACGTTCGTGCATGCAGTGATTGCAAATAGCTGGTATCTACGAAACAAATACGTCTTTATAACGTACTAGGTGTAAAACCCGTCCTGAAGATGGGCGAATTCTATAGCTGAAGTTGTTTATTGCTGAAATGGACTTGGATAGTGGCAGGAGCCAACGAATGGATGAAGGCAATTTGTTGCTGGTGCCATCCTGGTCAGATTTCGAAAGCCCCCTAAAGCCCACTGTAATCGTCCCTTTTGCTTATGAAACCTTTAGTGTTCAAGCACATGGCATACATCCATTGCTTTAGCCGAGCATTGTGTGTGCTGGTCGTTTATGAATTGCTTGATCCTATTCTTTGATAAGCCCGCAAAAAAAAAAAGTTGTATTTTGTGCCCAAAGTTCAGCCAGATCTATCGCATAAATGTTTTTATTTTTTGTTTGGCCAGCATTGTCGATTAACAGCATCGAATATAAAGAACACTTGTTGTATTGAACGGATACAAGCTTCAATGACTACAAAACAATATAATAATGGTGCGAAAGCAATATCAATAAATCACCACATAGGGACACGAGACAAAAAAGCGCAATACAGAGCAAAAAGGAAACAAAAACACACAAAATAACATAAAAGTCCATCAAAAAAAGAGAAAACAAAAAAAAATTAGACATTACAGATGTATTCGTCCAAGGACGAGGTGGCGGGAATGGTATTCAGAATGGAGGCGGCATTCCCCCGCCGAACAGCAATGCTGATCCGTTGCAGTAAGAAGGCAATGACCCATTTCTCCCCACTAGAGGAAGCAATCCTGCGGCCAATGGCATGCAGCGAAGAAAGGCCGTCGGGACCTATAGAGCCCAAAAACTCAATGGCGATGGGGCAGAAGATGTACTGGTTACCAGATATGCGTATTTTGCATTTTTCCTTTGTTTCACGGCAGAAGCGGCACTACCATCATCGAATACGCAGCTTTCTGATAATGCACCTTAGCCAGTGTCATGATGAAAAGAAATCACATTGTTGTCTATTTTATTGAAACAAACCCTTTGAAAACCCTTTAAAAACCCTTTGAAAACCCTTTGAAACAACATTCTTACTGCATATTCTTTATTGAATTGTTAAAGCATTGTTATGTTTAACCTTTGCTGTTTATTTTTGCGAGCTTTCTTTTACTCGGGTCTTTCGAGATTCTGATGTAGAAATTTTAGTGAATTTTTTATAAGGCAGTGTTTGAAATCCGTTGTCATCATTGTTAATGTCATTGTGTTGTTACTGTCATATTTTTGCTGGCTATTTTTCTTCAAGTTTTGCTCCTTTTGCTACTGTTTTGTCTTTTTCAGTACATACGACTTATCTCCCGTAGCAAATTATAATCTTAGATAGTCTGGTATTTTATCATTATTTTGTCAGGATTACAGTTTATTATCATTTCGTGCAGGTGGAATATTGGAACAGTCCCAATCGGCCATGTGTTTCATCTGAGACATTTCGTAAATGTCGCTGGAAATGCTTCAAAGAAAAACTCCTCACCACAGTAAGTTGCAGGTAAGCTGTGCATTGTTGCCGCATTACTAATAATTTTTAAAATGAGGCTCTCTACCAATCACTGTATAACAACTGGAATCTCTTTAAATACAGTGAAACCTAGGTACAGTATTTACCATTTTTTCTTAAATGTTCCATATTTAGAAAAATATGGCAAATGAAGAAAAACTGAAAACAGTATTGAACTTTAGAATTGCAGGTGACCAATGTTTCACCAATGTTAAAAACACATAAAATAAAATATTAAAAAAAAAACTTTGTTGTTTCGACTTGCTAGAGAATTTCATCATCATTCCCGTACCATTTTCAATTTTTTCCCAACGAAAACTAAAATACGATATTACAGTGAGGAAAAGAACGTTAGGGGTTTGTTATCATACATTATCACCCAACAGTATATAAAAAAAATCTTTTATTTGCAAGGATACAAGAGTTCACATTTCATCAATATGTGAACTTTCCTGGCATTTAGTTATTTATTTTAATACATTTCTTAAGTGTTTTACTTCGAATTTTTTTTAATTTAAATTTTCATAAATTTTTTTACACAAATTTTATAATTTGCTGGCATATCTCAATTTACAAAACCATACATAAGTCCTTGATCATGGATAAAGCCTTCTGTAGACAAAAACCAAAATTTTACTAATGTATTAGGGTGCGTTTATGTGAAGAAGCCTTCTCGCTCGCCGAGCGCTATTTGCAATAGTCAACCGTAATTTATTTGCGATTAGTTTCCGGTGTCTACTAAATGAATGTGGTAATAGATAACAAATTATATGTATCATAAACAACAACATGGATAAAGAACAAAATTCAAAAGTAATTTTAAACATTGCTACAAATTGTTGTCATTTCACGCTATGTCCAAATTTGCTTTTCACACTCAAAGGACAGCGTCTAGCAGTGATCAGACAACGGTAGAATAAATAGCTACTCACTGCAGGAATTCAAAATTCAACATAGCGTCTATTTCGGAGATATCGAATCGAAGACAAACCATCGAATGCCGCATTCAGAAATCAGTCCGTCTTTTTGTACTGCAGTAAAAATTGTTTTCTTGTAGTCATAAATTGACGCTGTCATGTTGCACGTATCATACGTCGTGTCGCGAGGCACGAGGAGAAGGTTTGCATCCGCATCGTTGCCATGGTTACTATGTTCGAAAGCCGCATTCTCCGGCAGCCAGCAGATTTAGTATTAACCAAGGAAAAGCTAGTGAGCGAGAAAATTGTTGTTACATAAACCCACCCAAGTTGTTGTAAAGCGCAGATTGAATCTGACAATTGTTTGGTTAAAGCTTGGTCCAAATTTCTTGTTGCAGTTTATAATAATAATAATAATAATAATAATAATAATAATAATAATGTAATTTACCACTACTAAGTGGATGGTTGCCGGAAGGGGTGTGAGCCGCTAATACCGTACCATTTAAAAAAAAAAAAAAAAAGACGAAGAGTGAGTCGTTCTAATGTACGTTAATTGTTGGAGGAGGAGGTTTCTTGGTTTTCATATAAAATAACCTTTCATGGATGCAGCACAGGGCATGATATTTATCTAATACATGAAGTTCGAATGGGTCAAGTAATCCTCATGGCTAACACTCGTTCCACATAATAAAATTACTATCTATTTTTATTCTCGTATATATCTGTAATTGTTATAACAGAGCTCTGGCAGAATTTACCATAGTGGATCGTAGAAGCTGATCCGTTTGGTGACTGGAACTGGGACCCTAGCAAATATCATGCTAGTCACAGTACTGTGTAAGACTACCAAGCTTACAGTGGCAGTAGTATCTCGCCTTATGTATGATGGAGCTTATCTAAGTTCTTCTACAATCACTGGAAGCATCCCACTAAGCCCCCGGATATGCCACCACCCTTACCTGATTGTTTTCAGGCCAAGAAATTTATTCCGTGAAAATACACATGGTGCATTATTAACTTTTCTTATTCTGAAAGGTTTTTGTTATGCTTAAAGATTGCATATCTGTACTGGAATGTGCTAAAAACAGATATGGAATCTTTAAGCATAACAAAAACCTGTCAGAATAAGCAAAGTTAATAATGCACCACGTATATTTTCACGGAATAAATTTCTTGGCCTGAAAACAATCAGGTAAGGGTGGTGGTAAATCCGGGGGCTTAGTGTGATGCGTCCAATCATTATAGAAGAACTTAGATAAGCTCCATCATACATAAGGCGAGATACTACTGCTACTGAAAGAACTTGGTAGCCTTACATAGTACTGTGACTAGCATGAATTTTGCCAGGGTCCCAGTTCCAGTCACCAAACGGATCAGCTTCTACGATCCACTATGGTAAATTCTGCCAAAGCTCTGTTATAATAATTACAGATATATACGAAAAGAAAATAGATAGTAATTTTATTGTGTGGAACGAATGATAGCCAGGAGGATGACTTGACACATTCGAACTTCATGTATTAGATAAATGTCATGGCCATGGATGGCTACGTCAATGATCATGTCTTGACTCCTTGCCAGGTGTACCTTTGGTGAAAGGCTGCTACCTCTCTGCATTGATCCGTTGGCAATTATATGGTTCATCTCAAG
This sequence comes from Lithobius niger, assembly GCA_023313725.1. Taxonomy (NCBI): domain Eukaryota; kingdom Metazoa; phylum Arthropoda; class Chilopoda; order Lithobiomorpha; family Lithobiidae; genus Lithobius; species Lithobius niger. The sequence continues at coordinate 36,570 of JAHWFP010157742.1, read as the reverse complement.
TTTTTGTGCTTTTGGTTGTATAATTTAAGACTATTCAAGACCATCCCAGAGAATCTTAATTTAATTCTAACAGCTTGTGCAAATGAAGGCCTTCATAGAATCATCACACCAGTGCTATGCAAATGAATTTTTTACCTATTTATAACTCAAAAAAAAAGAATAATCATATTAATTGTCTAAATTCTCGTATCTCGACAAAGGATTTTTATGTTTTTTCTTACCTTTTTCAGCCTTCCGTTCCTGCCTCCCACTAATCTCACCGACTGCAAATCTTCTGGAGAAGCTAAACTCGCTCGTGAAATGTACCTTTCAACTGTTTTGAGAATTGATCCTCTCAAAGAGTGCAATTGTTTTAAAAGTTGCACGAAAACAATTTACACTACAACATCGTTCCTTACTGAGGCAGACTTTCAGTTTCTTATTTCGTGGTATGTATTTCCCACAAATATTGTTGAAACTATAAAAGAGGAGCCTTTCTATTCAAAAACTGCATTTTTATGTGACATTGGTGGAAATCTTGGATTGACCTTAGGGTTTTCCATACTTTGGGTCCCCAAAATACTTGAAACATTATTCCATTTTCTTTTAAAGAAGATTCCTGTGTTGTTATCTGCAAACAAAAGTAAATGAGTTACGTCGGATTGAGCTGTGACACATATTATAAGGCTCTGCTTCAGTGTACCACTGAGATGGATGCCCACTTGCTGCTTTCTGTACTACAGAAATGCAGCTGCCGTATTATGGTATTTTAAAGGCATAACTCATGATAACTGAAGTAGCAAATAAGTTGGTGTACACTAGAGATCTAATGATGTTCAGGCTACAATCGTGATAAGACCACATCTACCCGTTAAATGCTAGAGTGTATTAAAGTATTTCCTAACTTCGTAAAGAGTTATCCAGAAAGGGCCAGGTCACAATTTAACTCAAGAGAAATGTTGAGAGTGATATAAACGCGCGCGAAATGTGAATGTGAATATAAGAATATGAGTAGGGATGGTAATATGAAATATAGGTGATATGAAGGTGGACGAGGTTTTTAACTATCATCGAATACTGACTTTCCAGCCTACCCATGCTTCGTAGAACCTCAGTGTTACTAGGAAATTTAAAGGCAACACGTTCCGTTATAAGCCCGAAAATCGGAAGGAATGTCAAATAGTGTGAACTACGAAAAAAAGGTGTTTGCTACTCCTGAAGGGAGCATAATGCTTCCTTAATTCGATGGCGCTGTAAAACTTGGTCGAGATCAGTTACATGATTAGGTGATCTTCCACTCACCTTCATATCAGAAACAGTTTTAATTGCTTGCTGTTAACCAGTTTTAGATGCTAGGGGTGGCAGGCCTTTCTTTCTCTCTAGTCCTGGCAGCAATTTATGGTTTACAACAATTCTTGTAAGCCACCTATAAAAGGAAGTTAAGAATATTTCGTAGTTTAGTAATTTGTTAAATTGTAACGCTTCTGCACACAACAAACAGGTACCAGTTTATGAAAGGAAGTGACGCCAAGGTAATAAGTAATGTTGTTGAAAGTATAGTACTTTACATTATAATATTTTAAAGGACAGTTCTAAATATTGATCGTCGATAGATTTACTCTGCTGAGAATTTTTGTCTTCTTTCCCAAAACAACCACCACGGTAGACTACACGTAAAGCACCACACCATACCTTTCTGTTTCAGTAATTGTACAGCTCGAAGCCTTACACGTCACTGATTGGTCACTGACAAACCAACTACATATCTTGACAGTGTAATTATCTCAGTTACAACAAACTGTTTGCTTGCATCGAGTTATGTCCATATTAGGGAAATGACGTCATCTTCGTGAATCGTGGGATTTTTTCAGAAATCCGAGGGTTCTCGTAACGATACGCTTACCTTGGTAAATCAGCGGCATAAAAAGGAAGTTTAGGAAATGCTGAAAGAAACGAAATCAGAGGTTGGATCACGAAATACTATGTGGGCTCTTATCGCTACATCAGATACGGGAAAACATCGTAATTTCTAAACATCGTAAAATCGTAAGCAACGAAAACATTGCAAACATAAAAGAAATCATAAATATCAGTGGAATAGTATATTCAAAATATTATGTTAAACGTTGACTTAATTAGAAAACAAAAACGAACTCGTCTGATGTTTAAGGTAAGGTTTAACTGATCTGTAGTCAAAACAGCAAAGAAACACAAATAAATTTTTCTGTAAGGTTTCATATAAGTCGCAGTGTTCCTGAACTGTTTAGTCCACGTGAAACCCTACTGCTGTATTCACATGTTTTTTATAGATAATGGTAACGGTACTGTTACGCCGGTTTTTTTTTGTTGCAGCCCCTGAAAATTTGCATACTCTACCACTGACAAAGCCAGCATTCAGTATGAGTTGTGGTAAAGGCTCTTCCTTTTGCTGTGCCATCTGTTTTTTGTTATTTGTATCGGCCTCTCACACCACACACCTGCTCTGTAAATAAATAGACGTGTAACTATGTAAAGCACTTTCTTTCAGCCCTTGTAAGGTAACCAACTCTTTCCGGCGAAGCATAATCATTCATTTGGTTGTTGTTGTTGTTGTTGTTGTTGTTGTTGTTGTTGTTTTATGATGAGCACGAACCATTAAATTTGATGTTGTTGTTTCGTAAGAAGCAAGGATCCATTCATTTGGTATTATCTTTAAACAATAACTATATAAGAACCAGTTTAAACAATAAATGCTAATATTATTAAAACTGTTCTTATTGGTTCATAGCTATTTCACATTTTGTATTTACTATACGAAATTCACACCTTGTCCTGTGGAGAAAAGATTTCTTATTGCTTTATAGACTGTATTAATTGTAGAATAAGAAGTAATTTCCTTTTTGTCCGAAGTTTATTTGTGTCCCGGAATGTACAAGAAGTTAATAAACAAAGAAGTTAATGCGTTGTCACGCTTGAGCTAAGAGTGCTTACTTTGACTTAAAACCCTCTTCACTGTAATGACGATGTAAAAGAAGTTGCTGCGTGGTGTATACAATTTTAACTGGGGTTACGTCTGGTCGTTTTTTAGAGATCAGTGATTCTGGTGTTAATGCCCGTGCGTTTTTTCCTCCCAGTGCTAAAGCAGTTCGCTAAATGGCAATTTGTTTTTTCTACAATTTAGCTGCAATTTTCTGAAAAGCATGTAGAGGGCACTTTTTCTTTCCTCATTTCGTGCGGTGCTAAATGTAGCCTTGCAGCAACAAAAAAGGTGCTAGATGTGCTGCGTTAACAAGATGGCTGTTTCCCATCGATAAAAAATTTGACTATCTGCAGCAAATCCGATCGTGTTTTTGTAGCTATGGTTTATTTAACTGAAACCACACAGCTGTAGATAGGTAAAGTAATAAATACACAACCATAAAATTTTATTGAATAATTTCGATTTCCAATAAAACTTTCATGATAACATTTTCCGGCGAGTTGGACCATTGCCGCAATTGCACGGAGATGGCAGCTACCATTTTTTTTCGCTACCTGGTCGGTAGCTGTCTGTTTAATAATCTGCCAAGGGCTTGTCCCTTTTGGTCATCTACTGATAGTGGCGTTTGCGTGACGTAGGCATTTAGCTAATTTCTGCAGCTGCTGCACTGCTGCAAGGAAAAGAACGCGCGGCACAAGGGGTTCCCATGTTCACCAATAGGGCAGTGACACAACGTAGTATTATTGTATATAACTCTATGTTGGAGCCAGTGACAGGGTTAGCTGCAAGGGTCACTGGAGGGGGGAAAGAAGGGCCGTCTTACTGAAGACAATGCTGTTAAGAGTGGATTTCTTAGGCCTATAACGCTTGATTTTTGTCGATTTGTTGGCAGTTGCTGACATTTTTAAGCAAGTGGAATCTTTATTTTCCAATTACAACCTAGCAGCATAACGGATTGGAGAAAACAACGTTTTTTAGGCCTTTGAAATCCGCTCTCAAAGCACTGCCTTGACTAGAAGTGCCGTTGTTTAACCCTCCGTTTCAATCTAGTGCCCCTTGCAGCTAACTCTCTTGTAGCCAATATGACGTCACATGACGCTGCTCTATAGAGAACCTGTAGAATGTACCGTCGTGCCATCTCAAGTCTGTGATGTCAGTGAAGCTTGCAGCAAGAGATGGAATCTAACAAGAAATATTTTCAAAGAAACAAACACGAGGTAAGCATACGTAAATTATGGTGTTAAAAATCTGGTACATCCTCGAGCACTGAGGGTAAACTGTAAAGATTAATGATGAAACGGACAATAGAGGGAGGCATGGTCCACAATGAAGAATTTTCGTTGGTGGACGCGCATCTTTATGGGCAAGTAACCTGATGTCAACTACAATGCAATGCATAAACATTTCATTTTCATTTTCTTTCGTGTTTGTTTTACTTGTTCAAGTGATAACTCTCGGTGTCCTCTGTATACTTGGAAAACTTAATGTCATTCAACAAATGAGAAAGCCTCACAAATTCATTGTACAAATAGTTTAATTGCAAAACTCGGTCGTGCTGAAACATGTTCCCCAATGCAACGATGTACTTGTACTCTGAGTAATTCTGTATGACATGCAAGGAAGTCAAGTATGCAGCGCATGCGTGCAACTATTAATAAGCCCCCAAAACGTTTAAATTTAAGGGAAACAATTTAAAACAATTTTAGTAGTTATGAGGTTTGGTCTTTCCATTGGGAATATTTTCTGTATGTATTAAACCTTTAGAATATAAAGCACCTTTTTCATTTAGAAAATAAAATGTATTTTTCTACTACTGTACAATTTATTTATATATTCTTTCTTATATCCACACAAATGGATACAACGGAAAAAAAGTAAAAACAAGCAAAAGGGAATATGGGAAAAATAATGTAGGATCTTTAGTATCTTTCAATATCCTGGAGTACTGCGATTCCTTGTGCACTGTTTACGACAGGATGGCAGAGCTTTCATCACAGAAATGGCGGACAGCATATACAGTCCCGGAAAAAAAAACGCCCTTTTTCGTTATATCGAGGGTCGTAATAACAACCGTGGAGAAAATCAGTTATCTCGTAAACTACTGGACGGATAGTTTTCATGAAACAAAAAGTGAACTCCTTGTGAGATTGTCTACTGTATTTCTACCCTCATGAAATACTACGTTAACTGACTGAAAATAATTGGCCAAGCGAGAAAAACTTAATGATATCTGATGATATCTCGAAAACCAGTGGAAGGATTTTCATGAAACAAAAACTGAATTCATATTATATTTTTCTGCTGAATATTGCATGTCATACGTATAGCAATATAACATACATCATAACAATTAATCCAGTTTTTGTTTTATTCAATTCTATCAAGTAATTTATAAGGTGTATTATTAGTTATCAACTCGTGCTGCTCGCTCGGCCAATTATATTTGGCTACTTACCAATACATGTAATACGTATAGAAATGTAGCTGACAGCATAATAAGCAACCCAGTTTTTGTTTTATTCAATTCTGTCCAGTAGTTTTTGAGATATCAATATTTTCGTTCAGAGTCACATTCATTAATCCTGCAACTTCTTCCGTATAACGAAGGCGTTTTTTTTTACTGGAACTGTACCCTCTTCCAAGTTTCAGGAGTCCAGCTTTAATGGCCATGCCGAGAGGTACGATTTGTTAAATAAATTCGATACAAACCAATTTACATTGCCTTTTGGACTTTGAGGGGAGAACTGAACCCACGACCTTCGAAACAAAAGGTTGAAGTCCTTTGGTTTTGTTGAGCGGTATATTCCTGCAAAACAAAGCTATTTGTGCCACAGCCCAACAAAGTTAAGCCCCAGCAAAAATCATTTGTGCCCAGGTATACATAATTTGTGCCCTAGCATAATTGATTTCTGCCCCGGCATAATTCATTTATGCTCTAGCACAAATCATATGTGTCCCAGCAGCGTTGTAACAATCTTTGCTCCTACTTGGCACCATAGCCAAATCGCGTCGCCTTATTGGTGCTGTCAGTCACGTCATTCGGAGCAGACTACCACGAAACGAACACAGGTGCTGCCGAACGTTTTTCCTAGTGCAAATATGGATGCTAATAGCAGACTGGCCAGACTGATATTGCTTCTACTTTAGAAGGGCAATCCTTGGTAGTTAGAATCCATTTCTGCCATATCTGCAGAAATAATAATAATTATTTCTGCACGTTGATAATTATGAATTATGTAAACAGCGCTGTGGTGTCACTTTGGACTCTCAGCGTCTCTGCGTTCAGTACACGCGGTTCTAGGATGTTATGAAGCGCCAGTTGTGGTTGCAATGTCCACGGCCACGTTCGAGCACAGGAAAGGATTGCAGCTTCTGCTTACAAGAACAGCAATAGTTAAGTGCATTCTCGAGGGAATTTTACTATGAGACTGGATGATCCGTTTAATCGGCTTTCAAACACATCGTACTGCTGACACGTTGTCACGTTCGTCGTTTTTGCAGGATGCGGGAAGGGGGGGGGGGGGGGGGGGGGGGGGGCTGGGGGGGGGGAGGCTTGGGAGAACGTGCGCGTATCGGGCGCCTAAAGTAGTATGCTTCAGGAGAAAACTGCTAGGAATTGTCCCCAATGCTTTATTTTTTCGGTGGGGATTGGGGGATAAGTCATGAGGCATAGCGGTGATCCCCTTGCTTAAATGTGTTTCGTACCAAAAATAGGAACAAGTTCCCATTCCTTTCTTTTTTTAGAGGGGTGAGGGGTCAACCATGATTATATCGCCAATCTCCTTGCCTGAACGCAGAAATAAAGAACAAAAACTTTATCATGAAGATTTGCTTTTTTTTTGGGGGGGGGGGGGGTGTCTTTGCAATAAACGTATCGAGGGCTTCAGAATTTTAAACAAAAAACAGTTTATCGTGTTTTTGGCCTATAGCTAAAGCCTTGAAACAGAAATGAATTGTATAACCTAGTCTGACATAAATCTACTGCAGTTAGAAATAAACTGTGAATCAGGTTTATCGTGGCTGGGCGGTGAGAGAGCAGTGGTTGCTGGAAGTTGGCGGACCTGGTCGAATAGCTGGAAAGGGGACTTTGGCAAAGTTCCCTCCAGGACTGTCGGCCAGGGTAGCGTGAGAAGCTACCATGCTCCTTCAGCGGCTATGGGAACTATTCTGGCCAATTCTGGCCAATCTTTCTGACCATACGATGATTGGAGGTTTTCCGGTTTGAATCCCCGGGTTGGCTCCTCCCTTTACCGAATATTTCTTCTTCTCAAAAAAAGTCTGGTAATGTTCAAAATTGAGCCGGTTCAGCCACACGAGCATTAAATTGCTTCGGCTGACTTAAAGCTCAAAAAATTAATTACAAAAAAGTAAATAAAAGGTTAAATAAATGATCAAATAGCAGTAAATAATTGGTGGAGCGCAGCGTAGACTATAACGGACACCGAAATGCAAAATGTTGGTTGGTTGCTCTTTTGTAGTCCGGGTGGAGCCCAAACGAAAGGGCAGATTGCTATGAAATGTGCCACATTGCTAGATAGCCCCAAAAGTATTTTTGATATCTAATTTAACGTAAAATTGATTAATTATTATCCACGAAATTATGAGTTTTCGAATTTATTGATCTGACACTCGCCGTTGTAAATTTCGAATCCTGAACAGTTAAGGAATTCCGACGAATCATACATTGTGCTGCGGGTAATCAATTGGACTTTTTAAACCGTAAAAATAAATCATCGTTGCTTACTTATAGCTAACAATCTTTTTTGACGTAACGCAATGAAATAATAACATTTCATTATCCCATTTTCACCACTACAGGAAGGCAGGTAAATAGAAAAAAAACAAAAACAATAGGATTCGTTAGCGACTCACATTAGTTTCATGTGAAATTCACCCAACATGGCGCTCTAAACTGCCATTTACACTATCAACGGGAATCCCATTTGGGAAACCTCAAATCGAAGCAGCATCACAAAACTGTTTATATAAAACGAAAGTAAAGAGCAGACGACGTGTTTCTACCGCAACACGGAACACTACTGTGGCTTCGTATAATAATTTCAAGATTCCTGGTTGTCATGGAAACTACTCTCCAGCCCGCGTTGCCAGAATGAATAGGCCTATCCTCGAACGCAACAGGTCTTATTTCTGTACTGTTGTCGCTTACAAAACTAAAATGGCAGCCAAACGTTAGGCCTAAAAGCTCTGAAAGTTTTAAAATCATTTAAATGCTATCTTCACACTCAAGCTAACACCGTATGACCTACAACTGTGATAATTCCAATTAAAAAAAGAAGTTAACGTTCGCAGGTGTGGTGCGTGCCTGAGGTGTGCGCTTCAACATTGTCGTAGAAGGCGGTGTAATGAACCGCAGATCTTTGGAACCTTTTGATTATTGAGAAGTATTCATTACTGATGATTGTTTGACTTGCAGCTAAATGCTTTATTGTTACTATTTTAAATCTAGCGAAGATACTCTGCACTGCAATAAATATAAACAATATAAGCATTGTTGACGGTGGCACGTTCTTTGCTAGCTTAACCACGGCGGCTAACGTGGCATTTTACTACAGCGGCGATGGCGAAAGTGGCTGCAAATAACGAAAGAGAAACTAAAATCGGTAGAAAACGAAAGCATCTCAAAATTAATATGAAACACAGCTTACGCCTATTTAAAATTAAAAATAGCTAAAATGTGAAAAATACCAGCAAAGAGTGCCCCACCAACATGCACAAAGCTCAAATGTAGTCGAGTGAATATTGGACCCAGAGTTTTAAGGAACATTAGCACGTGTAGCAAAGTCACTAAAATGAGAGAAAATCTAAATTTAAAATAAATTTCTAGCTGATCCGCCTACAATAGGCCCAAAGCCTGTTTCCTAGTTATTAGAACATTTTTCTTATGTCGTTGCTAGTTAGCCTGACCTAGTAGCGATATACGTGGCGTTTCGTCTTTGGTCGACTCTGATCCCTCTTCTTCTTTAAAATTAACCGATAAAAGATCAAGACACTGTCATATTTGATTGTTGAAGAAAATTTGATATCATTTTTTAAGAAATAAGCTTTTGCAACAGAACCTCCGGCCTACTGTAGGAAGAGCTAACATGAGTTTTTTTTATGGACCAATCAGAAAGGTCTATATAAAAAGGGCACATCTACAGAGCAATGCCTGTAAAATGAGCTAAGCACCAGCTTTATTCACAAGAAATCATTTACGTGATACAAAAAAAGCGTTAGTAGTACGTAGTAAGTAGTAATTAATTAGGCAAATATCAACGTTATTCATGTCGTTTTTTCAACAAGTAAACGGTAAGTTGTCTTTAATTGCGACATTTATGTTGTCAGGCGACCAAAGTCTCCCGATTTAACAAGTTTCAGCCTTTTCTGTCGCATTGTTATTTATCCTTAGATGGCTGAAAACAGCCAAACTACCATTGCTGTAAAGACACAACGTGTCTAGTGGTCGCCATGCTCATATAATTATATATTATTTTATCATTATCGTTAATTTTGGTACGTGTGTCTTGATAAATTAATTAGAGTTTAGTCACTCTTTTTTGAATTCCGCCCTGGAAATTACACCAGAGGTTATCCGTGGAAGCTCGTAGTTCAGCATTCTCATACGAATACTAGAAAATTCTTTTTTTTTTCTGAAATCGTGTGGTTAATTGTTAGAATAGTCTGCCATCATCAGTGGTTGAGTCAAACGGCCTCACCGTTTTCAAAACTCGCTTGAAGACCACTTGCCTGGATACATTTTTGTGTAGGAATATTATTTAAACCTTTAATTTGTTGATGGGATTTACGGCTCACTGGCCGGCTATCACTGGGGATTAATCAATTATAAGTCATCGCTGCACCTAGGATTTGACGCTAATTATTTTTTTCCAGGTTTCTCCCAACCTCCGTTGTATACTTTTTGGAATTGTATTTTTATTTTCATTAATACTTTGTAATTTTGTGTTTACTTTTTAGGATTTATTTCTTGTCTCTCTTAGTTACTTTTTTGTAATTTTGTGGACGGTTGTAAGAGGCTTGCCCTTCCCAGCTCCCTTTTGCTCTTATTGCAAATAAAATTCATCTTATCTTATCAAGTAAAGATGTTTAAGCATTTTCTCCATTTTGTGTTGGAAGAACTATATTTTGTGTAATTCACCGCACAATGCATTGAGCTGAATTATTGATCGTTTGTTTTGATGAACATGGTTGCGACCATACGTCGTTGCCGTTGCGTACATTAAACATTTGTTTATAGTTTTACAGGTATGCCAATTACAATTGGACTTAACGTAATTAGACAAATGCAATTAGCGCACGGGAAACAAGCACTTATTACGGGATGTAAAGTGCCATAAATGTGCAGCACATGAATATAAATGAACTTCCAGTTTAGCGTAATGGCTAGTTCACTGGCTTTTTAAGAATTCATGATAGTCGGTGTCGCAATAGGCTCACCTTATTGATCTCCACGTTGCAAACACGAAAGCATTGGACCTGCATCAGACAGTGGAAAGTACGCAAGGAAACCAGCGAGAAAAATTCATCCGTTCATTTAATATTTCCAACTATAAGTCAAACAACCAGGACCATGGCAGACTACCTTGCTCGTCGTGAACCAGAAAATCTTTCACCAAACCCGTCTTACAAGCAACGGAGAGAGCAGAGAGGAACGTTGGCGTTGTCTTGTCATTTTCCAAACAATAGAGTACACCAGAGACTTAATGAAACTAGTCTGAGTCGATTGCAAGCAGCTTTGGAACGAAAAATCAAGAAAATGGTACAGAAAAGGAAAAAACGTTCTTCGAATCCTATCCAGTTCCCAGGAATTTCAGTCATAGGCGACAAAAATCAGCCATTACCAAAGAGAATATTGTGGTGCCTTACCTTGTTGTTTTGCAGCTCGTTGTGCATCTATCAGTTGAATAAAAGAGTGGCTCACTATTTCAGTGAACCAGTGTACGTGGATGTGATAGGAAAGGAGACCCTTTTCGGAAGAAAGGTGTCGTTTTTTGCTGCTGAACCCTATACGATCGATTTTCTGAAAGTGTTGAAGAAGCACGCCGGAGTGTTTCGTTTTGAAGGGTGTTATAACCCATTACGAGAATTACTGTCAAATAATAAAAACAATTTATCACGAATGAATCTTGATGATATATGGGGTACAACTACCACGAAAAACTGGAATGTAAGTGTGCTTTCTGCATGCGAGCTGCAAAACGCTGGCCTCAAGTGTAGGCAGGTAAGTTGTACATTTTTCTTTTACGATACGTTTTACCATATTTGTGCAACTCAACAAGGAAGTAATCAGATTCAGAGGTTGGTGGGTTTTGGAAGCCACTATTTGTGTCAATTATAAAGTTTTTTTTTAAAAATAATTTCTTTGAGCCTTAAGTCAGCCAAAGCAACTTAATCCTTGCATGGCTGAACCGGCTCAATTTTGATCATTACCAGACTTTTAGAGAAAAAGAAATATCTGGTAAAGGGAGGTGCAAACCCGGGATTCGTTCCGGGAACCTCCGATCATCATAGGGGCAGAAAGATTATCCAGAATTGGCCAGAACAGTTCCCATAGCCACTGAAGGAGCATGGTAGCCTCTCACGCTACCCTGGCCGGCAGTCCTGGCGTGTAATTTGCCAAGGTCCCCTTTCCAGGGGTTCGACCAGATCCGCAAACCTCAAGCAACCAGGCTGAGCTCTCACAACTCAGCCATGACGACATACTTCCCGGTTCCCGGTTCAAATACCTTTACAGGATATTTCTTCTTCTCCAAAAGTCTGGTAATGTTCAGATTGAGCCGGTTCACCCACACAAGCATTAAATCGCTTCGGCTGACTTAAGGCTCAAAGAAATTAATTTAAAAAAAAATAAAAAATTAAGCACACCATCATCAAAGGTAAGAATACAAGAATTTACCCTTCGTGAGATAAATCGAGCTAGAGATCGGCAAGAGCCAGAAAAATCTTCATGCCTGTTTATCATCCTACTCAATTCAGCATATCCCATAACTCATTTTGTAGCTTTTTATCACAGTTTATCCGGTTTTTTTTCCGGTTCTTTCTCCAACTCAAGCATGGTTTCATCTAAAACGATGGTTGTAATTATTGTTTACTTTCCACTGACAATGCTTTGCTGAATAGTAAAAAAATTTTCCATACTAGATAAAGGCAGTATTATTTAACCTTTAGAGTTCATTTTGTGTTTAACTCTTTGGATACTCATTGTTATCTGTTAATGCAATGATTTAAAGATCGTTTCCCAAGGTTGCATGATAGTCCACCTCTTACTCAAGACACTAAAACATCTTGTACAACCGTGTACATTTTTTACAGGTAAAAGAAGGCGTTTTAATTCAAACCTCGGACAGTGCAACCCATTTAGGGATATACAAGAGATTTGATATAGGTAACTATACTTAATTCAACATTTCTATTAGTTCTTTGAATACTTTGTTTACTTTCCCTAAGAAGTCAGAAAGAACGAAAGAACATCCCATATAATGCTGGCATTTTTTCGAATCTTTTTTGCTGCTGTCTTGGATTTTCCGACAACTTACAAAGGACATTTCTGGAAGAAATTCTGGAAGAAAGTTAAGTCCTGGATAGTGAACAGTTAAGAAAAGGCCACCACAAACAGTTTTTGGAAGTCTTTTTCGGCAACCATTTTGGAGTTTCGAGAGCTTTATAAGAATTATCAAAGCAAACTGTCATTATTATAAGCAGTAGTCTGCAGTCCTTGAAGGCTTTTGTAGACTGATTCAAAATCTAATCTTCGTTTTAAATTTAAAAAAAAAATAAAACCCAGTCTTTGAAAAAGAAAGAGATTGCAATGCAGTTCAAGCATGGCTGTGTCTCACTTTCGGCGAGCTTGATTCTCCCGATGTACTTTAAAAGTTTGCTTGGGACCTGGTACCAACTGGCAGACAGTAAGTGATACAATTGTGGGTGCAGGGTTGTAGATTAGTTCTGATCTCTCCAGTTGCCCCACAAAATACTGACTTCTCCCGAAGTCACTTTCTCTTCACTTATCTCAAGTCACTCATTCTATCTTCGAAACGATCGCCGTTAATCGTCCGACCATTCGAATGAGTTTTCTAATTTCAATTAATTGTTTAATGGACCAACAATCTTTGCGAATCCTCCTACAAATTTCAGAAGTAATTGGTCATCCCTAATAATTCTCAGACTTGAGTTTTGGATCTTGGCATTGGACAAGACTTGATCGCCTTTAATTTGTCTGCTGATGGTCACTCTCCACACGCTGATACCTCAAATATGAGTATCTTCATAATTGGCTATGAAAATTCGCATTACTTCCTTTTAACCCTTTCGGTCACGGCATCCTGAAAAAAGGACATAAACTAGGTTGGCCAAAAAGTAAGTCCCCACACTGATCCCAGAGATCTATGGCCAGCAAGCACCAGGTCCTTTTACGGGGACTGGTTGGAACATTGGGCTAATGAGACTACTGGACGTACACTGTTCAAGATCCACCTGGCAGCGACGTGGACGATGTGTCACGTCGAGAAGCCAGTCTTCTCTCTCGCTAGTGTTGTGGGGGGGGGGGGGGGGCGGGGACCTCGAGCAAAGCAAGCAGCAACTCCCCAGTGAGCACCATCGACACCTCCAAATGAAGCGAATGCCGATTCAAATCCCATGACCAAGCCAACTAAAACCATCATCACGCATAACACGTGACTCAAAGGTTACACAACATTTTTTCTTGGCCCTGCATAACCCATTCAGTCCCAGCATCCTAATAAAGGACATAAACTAGGCGGGCCAAAACGTATGCCCCGACATGCATCACAACCTTTGTGGGGGGAGGGGGGGCATCGATCCCGAGCAAAACAAGCAGCAACAGCCCAGTTGTCAGCGTCCACGCTTCCAATCTCGTGACCGAGCCAATTATCATATGAGACATAAAAAAATACCAAGCTTAACACGTGACTCAAAAGGTTATAGAATGTTTTTTTTTCTTGACCCAGCATAACCCTTACAGTCACTGCGTCCTGAAAAAAGACATAAACTAGCTGGGCCAAAAAGTATGTTCCTATGCACACTGCAAGCTTTGTTGGGGGAGTGCCGGGACCCCAAGCAAAGCAAGCAGCAACAGCCCAATGGTCAGCGTACTTACCTTCAAACGAAGTGATTGCCGGTTCGAATGCCACGATCGAGCCGACTTAAACAAATTACCACGCATTATGAGCGTGGGTTGTGAGCAAATCCTTAAGAGTTTTAAATACATTGGTAGTGTCCTGTCCTTGTCTCACTTGTTTAATTATGTCATCAGTATAAATTCGGAACATATGTTGACATAATTCTTCAACTCCGGCCTCATTATCCTTTGGGATTCCGATCCTGAATGCATTACTCCCATAGGCAATACCTTCCAGAGGTAGGCTTCTCAGTTGCACATTAATGCCGTGCAGGCTCGACCAGCTTCTTCCAGTTCCACTTGATGGAATCAGCGGTTTAAAATCCCTTAGGAGAAGTCTAATGCTCCATGCTTTGTATGTGTTGGGTGTCCGTGACTGTTTGGTTATCCATTCCCCGTAGATTGTGTCAAAATCCCTCATCCTTCTTGGGTTGCAAAAAGTACGGTGCTGCCAAATGGCTAGCAGCAGAATTGATGACATCATACTTCAGTAGCTAGTCAATATGATTTTTCATTTCTGCTCTCATCTCAAGTCATTATTCAGTCAGCTTCCCCTTGTTAGGAATTGGGTTATCGATTAGCTTCTCGTGTTTTGCCAGAGGAGTTCTTCCTGGCCAATTGCTAAACAGCATTAGGAACTCCTGCATTAGCTGTTCCATCTGCTGGTAGAGCTCTTCTGTCATAACATTGAACTCCTGCACCATATAGCCTGCTGCCACTCTCCATAAATATGCAGATCTCGTCTGATCGATTTACACCTCACTTGTGATGTAATGGGTCACGGTTCATTCACGCTCGCAAATTTAGCATGCAGTGGCAAAAAACTTAGAAGTGTCTCTCGAAGTGCCTAAACTACTTAATGGCAAAACTTACCACCTTATTGTTCATTACATGTTTTGTCTTGTACCTCGCATCACAATTTTAACATTTTAGCCCAGTATTTTGGCTTGCTGCCAATGTTCTCCATGGCAATTTTTCGGCCTGCAATACTCACACAAAATCCACAGCTTTTTATTTCGATTTGGATGGTATATCAGTATACTGGGTAGCAGTGAGAAGACTTACTCTGCAGTCTTGGAGTCTTCTGCACATTGGTTCAAAGTCCAGTCTTGGGTTCAAATAAAATAAAATTTTAACATTACTTGGTAGCTCTAGCATGGCTACGTCTCACTCACAGAACTTTGTCTCCAAGCATGCAGTGCAGTAGGTTGCATGGAAGCTGGTGCCATCCAGCAGCCAGCAAATACATAGTGTTGTAGATTAGTTCTGATCTCTAAACTCTGAGTAGAAACAATAGTCAACTGCCCTCATTTGCCTAGTGTAGACAGTTTTCTTTCGTTCTTTTCATTATTAATGGATCTTGCATTCTGACAAGACGAGCCTTTAATGCTTGATGTTTGGTTCATTAACGAGTTACCTTGTGATCTGCAGTTTATTTATTGTTTGCTGTATTTCTGATGTAGAGGCAATAATGGAAGTTGATTTTCCATCTTGCATTATGTTTGTAACCACCAATAAAGGTGGAACAGCTTTTAAGCTCAACCGGAGCCTGTAGTCAGGGTCCACCCAGGTATCGCAATGGTAGGAAACGACGCCTGCAAGAGAGTAGAATGGGGTCCTGTTCCTGTGTCGCCAGTTGTCTTTTCAATATTCCACAGATTACTTAATCTGTGGAATATTGAAAAGACAACTGCCGACACGGTACTCTTATAAATGACGCCTTTGACGCTTCATGTTTGCATGTGATTTATAAGTTTAGTTACTAGGATCTTCTGAGAAGAAAATTTAGGCTCGAATTTTTTTAAACATTCTAAGCTAGAAACATTTTTGGATGCGACATTTAGTTGCTCTCCATCTTCGATGTTAGCTGACTACATTTAGACCATTATTTTTTTTGGAGGTAATGTAATTCTGAGTATTATATTGAACGGTTTTTTTTCTAATGTGTTGTATAGTTTCGAAGTTACAAGGCAAAAACATCTTTGGAAGGCATTTTTGGTCACCACAACACTACTTTGCAGTCGATCATTTAACTGCTGTAGAATGGTCTTTATTTAAGAATAAGTACATTTAATAGCTTTGCTGGAAGGAACACATCCCCACCTTTCATTCAAATCAAGGTATGCATTTTTAAGCTTGAGCACCCGTGTATAACTCATTAAAGGGATCTTCTTACATTGGTGAGAATGGAATCAGTAGCATAGGCAAAACGGTAAAAATCTTATATATTTCCATGTGATTTATGATACAGAGAGAGACACAATCTTTGGACAAGTAAAAAATATAAAGAATAAAAACACCTTTCATTAAATATCATTGGAATCCACCATGTTGGCGTCATTAGCAACAGGTGGTTCTAAAACATTAAAATACCGTGTAAAAGAAGGCCAAAATACATTAATTTTTTCAGTGGGCAACTGGGCATACAAATAATACAATTCAGATTAAGAAATTTTTTAATCCTGATACAGACTGCGGATGTAATTCTCGTAGCAACATTTTGGTTCCAAGATTGATCAAGCTCAGAAACATGTAGATTAGCGGGCTTGAAGCTGTAAATTCAATAGGTTCACCAGCCAAATATCAGATACAGGCTACACTCAAGTGCTCATGCCGCAATGACTAGTGTAACTGTGATAAACACAGGCAAAAACGTTAAAAATCTTATAATTCGGTGTCAATTGGAAAACAGAGGGTGACACCATCTTCAGAGAAGTAAAATATAAAAAAAATAAATCACTCTACGTTATGTATCAGTGGGAGTCAAACACGCTGGCGTCGTTAGCAACAGGAGGTTCTAAAACATTGAAAGGCCGTATAAAAGAAGTCCAAATGCATCAATTTTTGCAGCGGGAAAATTAAGAACTTTACTAATCATGATGCAGACTGCAGATGTAATTCTCATAGATAATTCTCAAACATTTGGATTTCAAGATGTGCTCCTACTGATCAAGCTTAGAAACATGTAGAGTAGTGGGATTGAAGCTATAGAAATAGAAATAGAAAGGCACAAGAAGCACCCACCTACCCAGACAAACATTAACAATCTACTAACGAGCATATCAAAACGAGATTTGAAGGCATTAAGAGATGTAACAATCAACATGAGACGGAAGGGCAATCCAGGCATGGACATTCCTTGTCCTAAAGAACTGGAAGTGAAGGTTAGTGCGGGACACAGAACCACAGATGTGAAAAGGATGGCCACGAGTAAAATTGAAATTCATTGAAAAAAAAAAAGATCAAAGTTCTGGATAGGGCAGAGAACGAATTGTGGTACACAATTTTTTTTAGCAATAACCCAGTGTAATAATTGTAACTGTTTTCGAACTCTTTTATAACTACTTTTAGCAGGTTCTTATATTATTTACTTCAGAAATCATGAAGAGTTTCGAGGCACTTTCTTTTGAATTCACCTTCGGAAGACCTACTGATGATTTTTGTGTAAATGGAATGGTGCCTGTAAGTTTGTATTTTTTAATTATAAACTTTTATAATATTTTAAAATTATTATTAATTTTGATACTACAAATGAAAAGCCTACAACAATGCTCCGTGGATCATATAAATAGAGTTAATACAAAAACAACCTGTATAAGTTCCCGTGTTACCTGTGGTAGCAGAAATAGCTAACATGCTTACATGTTTAGGCATTGAATTTGATAATTGTAACGGTTAAACTATATAATATCAATTAACCGATAACATTCTGGAAGATTTGAAAAACCTCACATTTGTTTGACTTTAGAATATTGTTGAAGATTGGTTAACACTGTACCCGTAAGCTATTGAGTACTTTTGGGATACAATAGCTTGAACATTTCTTGCCATACCGA
Organism: Lithobius niger; assembly: GCA_023313725.1. NCBI lineage: Eukaryota > Metazoa > Arthropoda > Chilopoda > Lithobiomorpha > Lithobiidae > Lithobius > Lithobius niger. Next base: position 18,641 of record JAHWFP010157742.1, on the reverse strand, counting down.
TTTTGCCACCAAGAAATTTTAAACATCTATATAATTATTTCGCTTAGGAGCAGACTTCTTAGGAGCAGAGTTAAAGGATTGTTAGGGATCAAAGCAAAAGCGCGAGCGGGCTCATTCTTCCCAAAGAAAAAGAAAAAGGGCGGACGGCCGACAATGAGAACGGATACGCGCCCTAACAATTAAAAACAAACACTATTGCTTCAACAATGCTGACTATTAGAGCCGAGTTGAAGCAGCGGGAATCAGCTAGACCGGCGTATGTTACAAACGGAATATAGCTTTAATAATGCTATCTCTAACATCCGACTTGAAAAGTTTCAAAGTTGGTTGAGTAACAATCACTGCATGCACGATCGTTGTTGGGTTTATTGCGCTTGGTATCAGAACGGAGAAACTGTCAATTGAGCGTCCTGCATTGAAAAAAGATATTTACTTCCAAAACAAAAGAAATCAGCAGGGGCTCAATGGGAGGGGGAGAATGGATGGGGAAATTCCGGGGCAGGGGAGCCAGCGGTTGCGGGATGGGAAAAGGGTTACCAGGGGGGGAGCATAGGGGAAATCGGACCATACAATGGGAGAATGTGGGGGTAGGCCGCAGGGGAGTTTGGAGTTCGGAGGCTGGGGGCAGTACGCGACCTTTTCATTCC
>JAHWFP010157742.1:0-17594 GCA_023313725.1 Lithobius niger | reverse complement strand
TCTATAATTTACATATTACAAAATACTGGTTGGTTTGTTCGTTGGTTGAGCTTTTGTCGTCTGCGTTTGTGTTTATGGCTCAAACTAAAGGTCGGATTCAAGTGAAATTTGCCATCTCGCTTGTTAAATACGATTTATTGTTAAACACGAATTTACTGTAAATCGATGAATAAAAAAACACGAAGTTACGTTTTTTGAATTTGCCAATCTAACACTCACCCTGCAAATTTGGAATCCTGAATAATTAAGGAATTAAGAAGAAGCGTGCATCGTGCTGCTGGTAATCAAGTGATCTTTCAAAGTTGATAAATTAAAACATTATTGCTGCCTTAAACTAACAATCTTTTCCGACTTAACTCAACGAAATAACAACATTTAACCATTGCAATATAAACACAGAAAAGGCAGGCTGGTGGAAAAAATCATAGGATACCGCTAACGGTGCTAATTTGCTTCATTTGAAAAAGAACGTTTGGTAAAATTCTCAACATGGCGACCAAAATGCGTTTACAATAGTGAAGGGAAACATATATGAAAACTCAAATTGCCGTAAAATTACAAAAGCTGTTTATATAAATTGAATGTGTACGGCAGTCGATGTTTACAATAAAACACAAAACAGTAACATGGCTGCGATAATACTTTCAGCATTTTCGATTGCTATGGTAACTTCAACTCTCAATCTTGTGTTGAATGAATGAATAGCCCTACTGTAATGCAATTCTCTGCAGTTGCCGCGTCATTACGAAATTAAAACTGTAGTGAAAAAATCGGCGAAAAATTTTGAGTTTTAAAATTATTTAAAGGCTATCTTCACAACCATCTTTAACACCTTTTGACCTACAATAATTGTGATGGATACTACTTTTAGATTTGCGATCGCTGTTGCAGTGTGTGACAGAGGTGTGCCCCTCAAACTGTTCGTTGGTGGCATCACAAGTCAAGATTTCTACCATTGTCACTATTATCAACCTATTGAATGTTTTGATTATTGATAAAAACTATCGTTACTGAAGATTGCTTATTGCAGTTATCATTAATAGTTTTAATCTAAGAAAGATTCATTGCACAGCAGTTCTTGTAAACAATGTAACGATTATTGATGATGGCAGGTCAACTAGCAGTGGCTAATGTGCCATTTTATTTTTTGCAGCTGTTGATTGGCCTACTGCTTTAGAATGGGAAGTGGAACGAGGCTGCAAATAAATAAACAAAAACAAAATGTTGGAGCAAACAAAAGCCTCTTAAAGTAAAGCTAAACCCTTCCATCTTAAATTTAACTATTGCTAGTTAAGTATGAAAAAAACGAGATGCAAGTTGCGCGAAGTTTCCAACATACGTAATTAATTACACAATAGTTAATATAGAATCTAAGTTTAATGTTTCCATGGCGCGAGACAGTGAACGCAATTTCCTCGCATGGTACTGACGACACACTTCATCACCCATGGACTTGGAGGCATGACGACATCGTAGTATACTAGTGAGTGTGCGGCGGGTTGTGATTCCTAAAGCCTGGTTTATGCACAAGCGAAGTGTTGTTTATGCGCACGCGAAGCAACCAAACAAACCATCGCGAGGCTGTTTGTGCGTGCAGAAAAGCCAAACGAACGCGATAGATTCAAATCTATCGCCTTCGCTTTGCTTGGAGAGGGCGACGCCTACGAGCGTGACGTCATGACAAAAGAGCCAATCAGTGGTCGGGAGGGTAGCGGTCAAATCTTACGAATTCGTAAACGAAGCTATAGGAGCTCGTATCGGAGAGAAACTACAAGTTTAAAACAAAGCCAGGAAAGATAAAAATATTGCACTGCGACAGAATCCATAGAAATGGTGGGAGAAATGCTTCTACTGTGCTGGGAAATTAAACCAATTCTTTCAGCATAGTAATTATGCGTCGATGTGTACTACTGATTAGCACAACGCAAATACATGTAACAAACAAACTAATCGAAACTTAGAAAACTTGTAATTTTTTTTAACGGATTTTGTTCATACGGATTTTGGGTGTAGGTAAAAGAACCACCATTACTAATAAATTTCTGGTTTCTGATTTTGTGTACAGCTAGCTACTTTTTTCTCTTTGCATGTAGCGGCATCTAGAGGACATGCGCGTTCCTGGATTTAGAAGCATTTATGCACAAGCAACATTCACACGCGCGTTGGTCGTATTTTATTTCGCGTCGCATTGTTGCTTCGCGTGTGTATAAACGAGGCGTAAGGCATGGCGGCTGCGTTACTGGCCCACTTGTGCTATGACCAAAGCAGCGCGAACCAAAACTCAATCTCTGCTTTAGTTATTAAATTAAAGTATTCAAGAACGTAAGCTACCATGACTATTTTAACCCAACAAAGACTCGTGCAAGTTCGTTCACCTAGGCGATAATCCACTCAACGCGAAATGCTGGGCAGATAAGAGATTGGACAATGTCCATTTGCTGCTCGTGGGAAGGGAGAAGTAGTTCAGGGGTGACGCGTGGTAAGGAATGAGAGCAGAGCGCGATCTTGCCTTCGCTTGTTAAGCCTGGTTTATGCACAAGCAAAGTGTTGTTTATGCACGCGCGAAGCAACCAAGCAAACCCTCGCGAGCCTGTTGGTGTGCGCAGAAAAGCCAAGTGAACGCGATAGACTCAAATCTATCGCCTTCGCTTCGCTTGGAGCAGGGAACGCGTACAAGCGTGACGTCATGACGAAAGAGCCAATCAGCGGTCAGGAGGGTAGCGGTTAAATCTTACGAACTCGTTAACGAAGCTATCGGAGCTCGAATCGGAGAGAAACTACAAGTTTAAAACGAAGCCAGGAAAAATAAAAGTATTACAATGCGACAGAATGCATAGATGAGGTGGGAGAAATGCTTGTACTGTCTGGGAAATTAAAGCAGTTCATTCAGCATTAAGTAATTGTGCGTCGATGTGTGCCACTGGTTAGCACAATGCAAATACACGTTACAACTTTAAACTAATCGAAACTTAGAAAACTTGTAATGTTTTTTTAACGGATTTTGTTCATAGTTTGGTTTTAATTACGTTACTTACGGATTTTGGGTGTAGGTAAAAGAACCACCAATAGTAATAAATTTCTGGTTTCTGATTAGGTACTTTTTAGCTGTTTGCATGTAGCAGCTCTAGCGGATTTGCGCGTCCCTAGCGTTACAAGCGTTCATGCACAAGCAACATTCACGCGCGCGTTGGTCGTATTTTCTTTCGCGTCGCGCTGTTGCTTCGCGTGTGCATAAACGAGGCTTTAGTCGCATGCGCCACGCAGGTGATGAAGCGTGACGTCACGTAAACGACACTTGGATTTGTTAACTGCACGAACGAAGAATTCCTATGCTAGAATGACGATTTAGACACATTAGTACGTAATAACTATAAAGCCCGAGTGGTTTTCGTACCTCTCACATGTTTTTTTTTAAGTGTCTTAATTAACGGTACTGAAATTTAAGATGGGAGGGTTTAGTTTTCCTTTAAAATAAATATAACATGTAGCGTAGGCAGTACTTGACCCATAAAGGCAAAAAGTGCAAACTTGTGGAAATTATTTTTGTGGAGCATTAACAAATATGGTAAAGTCATTAATATGAACGTAAATATAAATTTATACAAAATAAATTTCAGTTCACTCCACCTACTCCTCTTTTCTCTTACCAAAGGCCTCTTTCTTATTAAAATGAACTTCCTGGTATAGACAAGTTTTCATTACACATTAATGACTATTTAATTTTTTGGGTGGTTTCAGATTGCCCTTCAGCAGTTTGATGCTCCAATCAAAATAACAAATATTCTGGGAGTCAAAGCCAAAACGTACATTTTTACAAAGGCTTCTCTTAAATCGGTTAGTAATGTGTAAAAGCGTCATATTTGAATAATTACTAACGTGATGCTTTAGTGATGCAGCTATTTCAATACTTCATTTTTTCCAGTACCAGTTTCTCAACCGTAAAACAAGCCAATGTACGGAAGCTGGGAAGTACTACTCGTGTTTAGACGCTTGCAAGCTTGAGACGTACAAAAAAATTGCAAACTGCAGGTTAGCACACTCTTTTGGTTGAGTAGATGCAAGCATTTTGTGAGTCTGAAGAAGGTGACCCTTGCTCAGGAATTAATTTAGCCAAAAAAAATTGTTGAAACATATATTTTTATTTTTATCTTGTTGCAAATGTTTTGGTTTATTCTCGTTCCCATTTATTCATTGTACCCAAGCAGCTGTCATGTCTTTAAAGGGTAATATTCGGACTAACGCCACTTTCAATTTTTGAGGTTGTTTCGGGTCAGTTAGAGGCAAATTTGAAACTTCGTCGGATTCCGGAGTTTTTTTTTCCTAAGAGATTGTCCACTGTGTTAGAATCCTGAGGTTTCATATCATCTTTTGCTTTAGCCTACTATATACAGGCTGACAGGGTCACACAAGTTGTTCATAAATTATTAATTTGTTTAAATATTCTCGCAATTGGAACTTCCCAATTCCCATGCATTATACTTTGATAACTGCATGAAAAAAATAAGTCTCGTACTTACTAAAACATAAGTAAGTAGTTGCTAATGTTTGCAACCAACAAAAATACATTTTTACCGAAGTAGTGGAACACAGCAATCAAGCATTAGCTTTTCGTTCTGTGGCACTTGAGCTGGTCATGCCAGCCGTCAGGCCACCTTGCCCCTTGTGTCCAGTTACAATCAGGAGTAGAGACCGAGGAATAAAAAGTGTGCGGATCCGTCTCCTCAGATACCTTTTCGTTCTCTGGCACTGGAGACGGCCATGCCAGCAATCAGACCACCTTGCCCCTTGTGTCCAGTTAGAATTAGAAGCAGAGACCGAGGAATAAAAGGTGTGCGGAACCGTCCCTTCAGGTGCCTTTTAGTTCTCTGGCACTTGAGACAGCTATGACAGCGATCAGACCACCTTGCCCCTTGTGTCCAGTTACTATCAGGAGCAAAGACCGATGAATAAAAGGTGTGCGAAACCATCCCTTCAGGTACCTTTTTGCTTCTTGTATTTCTTGATCTTGCAACCTGTGTATGACTTCAGAAACATAATTGCTTGAGCAGAGGGTCTTCAAATTTCGTTCTTGATCCTGCACCTTGGCCTACAAACATATACCATTGCAGCTCACCCAATTTTCCATATAAAAATTGGCAACAGGCGATGTAAGCAGTCTAGTTCATTGCAAAGCATAAAACTAATCATTGAAGACTGGGTTAAGTTGTAGTTTTAGTTCAGTTTCTTCACTAAGTAAGAAGACCTGTTTACACAGCAATCACTAATTCAAATAGCCTGTGCCCAGTAAGCCACCTTTATTAATGTAAATAATGCACTGCTTTACAATTTGCCAAGTCATTCCAGAAGAAAATTAGTCTGTGAAGAATAAGAAAGGGATCACATTCACACATCATTCGCTTCTCATGCACACCCCAACACACAGATCTTGTTCATAAATATATGAGAAAACTCTTGTGATGAAGTGCCTAGCATTATAATAAACATTCAATCATTCATCTGAACAACAACCATTCAACCACCATTTGTGACTCAACCCATTCTTCATTTCTAATTTTTGTTGTCTTTTCCCATTTAAATTGAGTCTAGGCAGCATTGGTGGTTGACCGCCGTTCATATGGAGCAGTTGGTGCCAAGGGGTGATAGTTGCACTGGTAGAGGTCTTTACCTGCAAGCCCTCACATCACATTGCAGGCACAAATATATGAAAGTGATTAGTTTCTATTATGACAGTTTGATTGTGTCGATTGGTTTGTGGATGTTGTGGTACAGGCTTATAGCCCTTATCTTAATTAACCTGATCTGAGGTTAATTGTCCTGTCCAGAACATTCGTCTGTTTAGTGTTATTTTTGGAATTATCTTATACTCAGATTCTGTGATGTTTGGCATATGCCCATCTTTATTTTCAGTAACATTAGCTTGTTCAGGATCATTGTTTTCTTCAGCAATCACCTCTTCTTCTGGCTCTGAGGAGGTAGAGCCTCAATGTCAAGTGAGTTATCGAGGGACAGCTTGAATCTGATATTGTCGACCTCTTAGTGGCCACTAAGTTTCTATATTATATTTCCATGTTAAACTTGTAACATAATAGCTGTGATTCTGTGTGATCCAATGTAACTTCTTCATGAACTTTCAATGTTCACCTGTTGTTGGTTTTAATAGTGTCAAGAAAACTTTCATCCAATCTCGAAGTGAAGTTTTCTTATCATAACAGATACGAAGCTAGGATATTCATCATAATCTATTCATTTGTCTCCTCTTGGGCATAATGCCATTCCATGTGTGGATTTATCTCTTCCTTAGTTACTACGTTGTCTATCATTAGTCTTGGCTGTAATCTCAATGGAACAGATAAATTTGATTTTGTCCAAATAAAAGTGCATATGGGATGCATAATATTGAATGCATAACATTCAAGTGCACTGTGATCCGTTATAACCGAAGTCTTGCTCCCAAAGACGTAGGAAATAAATTTGTCTATTGCATACACCAGAGCAAGCAACTTTTGCTAGGTAGTACTATACTTTTGATCTGCAGGAGTGTTTGAGGTGAGGTGTATCAGATCGGTCGCCCTCTAATATTGTTTTCGTACTGCATAAGAATTTATCCAAATCCTACCGCTGGCACATCTGACTGGATGAAAAATTCGTTCATAAAATCTGCACTGTCATATAACTGATGGTGATGTAATTTGTTCTTCAGTGTATTGCACGCATTTTCTTTGACGTCTTTTGGGATTTTGGTTGGGTTAATTTGGAATGGCTTCTAACTTCTTTGGGTACAGGCGTGATCCCCTTTTGTCAATCACAAATCCAATAAATTGCATTTGTTTCTTTAGACACTGACATTTGTTGGGTTAAAGCTTCATTCCGGTGTCTTTACACAAAGATCGCACATATTGTTTTCAAATATTCTCCCCAACTTCTGTTAAAATTTCTGATGTCATCCATATCCATAAGTACTCCCGGTAATCCTGTTACAATGAAATTTATGATGCGTGAGAAACAAAACAGTATATTAACTAGACCTTGAACCATACAAAGGTATTAGCTTCTTTATTGAGTCGTCATCCTTGTTGATGTTAATAGATCGATTTTTAGTCGGGCAGAATAACAAAGTCAGTGGGCTACCCCTGAAAGGAACTGCTTTGCAGTTAGTCTATAAAATATGTTTATAAAATAAATTAATTAAGATTTAAGAAATGAAGTTACACTTTGTCTCTATGTTGGGTGAATTGTTCGTTCTTCTCGTTCAGGCAATACCATCAATTGCACTGTTTTATAATTTAGCTGCTTTTCTCAATGTAACACGTATTAATAAACAAAAACGGAATGTCACATGTTGAAAGTAAGGGTCTGAAAGTCAATAAGAACAAACTTTGATAGTATGGGTTAGGTGTAACATTTTGTCAGTAAAAGGCTGGAAAGCATTAGACCTTTTCTACCTGGTAGCCAACTTCAGTCCTTATGCAAAGGAAATTAAGAATATTAAGAAGTCGTCCTTAAGAATAACTGTAAAAACTGTAAGTGATTAACTGTAAGTGTAAAAACTGTAAGTGCTCAACTGTAAGTGTAAATTGTAAGTGATGCCCCAGTAAAGACTAAAGTGATGATCCTATAGTAGTGTGGTGCAAATTTTTTGTTTTGCTTTCATAGGTTGGAAAGTTTTTTTTAAATTGGTAACATGACAGCATATTCACAGTACACAGCATTATTGGTTGTCATCCATTACCTGATACAGCAATACACACACATAAACGTTCCATCTGAATAGGCTAAAATCATGTTTACAAAGTCGAACTTACAAACTTGGCTTACTAAGGCATTATGCTAGTCCTATGCTAGTGTGGTATGCGTTTCCTGCTTTGCTTTAGGTTGAAATTGTTTCTTTTTTCGGTTTGATAAAATGGCATTATATTTGCAGCAAACAGTATTATTGGTTGTCAAATACGAAAAATGTACGAAATTTGTATAGAGATTGTCCATAATTCTAAAGTATCAAAACGCAAATGTCAAACTTCACAGGAAAATTGTGTTCTGAAAGCTCTTTAAGAACTTTAAGGGTAAGGGTCTAATTCTCACCAGCCTCTTACTGGCAAAATTTTAGCCCCATACTCTCAAAGCTGATTTATGTTTCTTCCAGGTTTTAACTTCAGACCCTTACTCATAATATTTAATGTTTCGTTTTTTTTTTTTTTTTTTGTTTTAGTTTAAATATTTAGTTACGCAGCAGAAGAAAGTTTTTTTCTTGGATTGCAAAAATCTAACTGTACTAGAATCATAGTGGAGTAACAATAATAAACTAGCACAAATGGCTGCAAATATTGTAAAGGTAAGTCGGTAATGAGCCATCAACGAAAATCATATGTTAGAAATAACGTGTGAAGTCACCTTTACGCTCTTACGATTTATTTGAGTGATGTGAAACAGTCTTATACTGGCGAATCAGTTCATCAATACATCAGTTCTATAGTCTTTTTTTTTTACCAATATGGCAGTGACCTGGTGATAGACTGGTTCACTAGTTCGAATCCAGGTCACGAATCCAGGTTCGAATAAAACCTATGTGCATAAAGATGGCTGACTTTTCGTTAAGTATTTCTAAATAGTGTCTTCACTGACGGCTTATTTCCGAGTTACTTTTTATTGTAATAGTAAATTCATTCGTAAAGAAACAGATACCTCACGAAGGACCCTGCAGCCACTAACATCTTGGCACAATTACGAATTTTGTAAAAAAAAAAAAAAAAGTAATATTTATTACTAAAAAAAATCACCCGTTCAAAAAAACTAAAGGAAGTCTAGTAAACATGTTGTTTTTTCTGTCATGCGTATATCCATGCTTCATGAAAGTAAGATTTTTAATCAATATTTTGTGCTTACTGCCTAGCAAACGCTAATTTTGGTTTACTTTGCTCACTCAATCAGCACGTTTTCCTTACTACTATAAAACCTTCTTTCTCCTTGCCTTCTTACCTGCAGTGATATCGTGGCGACGCCTAATCTCTATAATGGGGACTGTGAAAAACTGCTTATTTCCAGTATGGCACCCTGTTACCCGTCTCTCATGTGTATGTTCATTTCGTTATAAAAGACATTTTTAATCCCTGAGTGCGTAATTTGCCGTACTGTATGGCTTCCTTAAGATGAAAAATTAAAATCGGTGGTTCAGCGTCAGTGAATACAATATTCGTTTTCTGAGTATTCCGATAATATGATGTATTGTTTTATTGTTTGGTTACAGACTCCCCTTCATCCCCGTGGAAACCAATTTGCCCCTTTGCAGCATTTCTGCAAAAACGCCAGAATTGTATGAAAGGTTTGTTAAAGCCATGAGAGCTCCAGTTTCAGAAGAAGAATGCTTTTGTGGCATCAAACCATGTTCTTTACACAGTACAGTTTTTGAGTTATCATTTATTAACCAATATTCTGATAAAACTGTCGCAAGCGCACACTTACCGTCAAATTCTTTCACATTTTACGAAGAGAAGTCAGCGTATACGTTGTGGAGTTTGTTGGCCGATTTTGGCGGATCCCTTGGCTTGTGCATCGGTTTATCTGTACTTTCCCTGGTTGATATCTTGCAGTTATTGTTCAAAACAATTCTTAATCTTAAACCAAAGGCGAACGTCTTTCTTTCAGACCCTATCTACAAACGTGTGTGCAAAATTTACGATATATTGGTGAGTCAGATCGACACTCAACACAATAATGACAGCATCGTCTTTCGAATTTCGAGGAAACCATCCATACTTAATATCATATGGATTTTAATTGCACTTGGAAACATAATAGCAAGCTCCCTCTTTATCAGCAACCGCTTGATTCTGTATTTAACGTATCCTTCAAGAAATGTTATTGTAGTTGAGCATCCATCATTTATTCAATTTCCTCTAATCATGGACTGTGGTGAAAGCCTACAGCTTATGAAAATTAGGAGTACAGTAGCAAGGAAAATAAAAGGAATTCCCTGTGATTCAGTCGATATGTTGGATATATTAGATGCTAATATTGGTCTTTCTCCTGCTGATATATGGGAATATTCTATTGACAAAAAGGAATTCCAGTCAACAGCTATTTTCGAAGTAAGTGAAAAAGGTCAAGTACAACAAAACCTATACGATAGATCTGAAAAGCAATGTTTTCAGTAGAAAACAAGCATAAAATAATACATCCCGTCATAGCGTCTAGGGCTGATGCGAAAGGTAGTGTATGGTTATCGACACCAAAGAAGCTCATAAGAATCTTCTGGGTGGCCGCACACTGTTTTTGTTTATTCCCTGGATGCTACGACGGGGTTCATTTGGTTTAATTTGTTATGTTCCTCAGTTTGCCTTCATGTGAAGGAGTGCCACTGATCTATATGCACGCTAGTGTGTCGTCGCTAAATTGACGACATTACATCATGCAACAGTAGATCATCACATCGGTATACAATACTGCACGCCTATTTCAGATTACATCATTGATTTAAAAAGGTGGCTCACTTATGGCATGGAGCTCAAGGGATGGACAACACACTCTGCATTTCGCGCCGGTAGCCATGCTTTAAGTCCGGTTAGGCATGCACGGCAGCCATTTTCCTTCTATTAAAGTACCCACAGCATTGGATGGAGCATTTTTGCCAGCTACAGTCGGATCTGATAAGATTACAGCAGATCCGACTAAGTGTAAGTAACTCAAGAATACAAAATTTACCCAGTGTTTTTTTCCCCGGCTGCTTTCCCTGTTTATTCTTCAGACCAGAAGACTTTTGCTGGTATATAATACTCTTACAAAAACCACTATAAGCTGTGGGTTTTTTTTTGTAATTTAGTGTCACGTTTTTAGGAGTGAATAAGGGTCATAATATTTTATTTAAAAATTACACTAGCCTAACAAAATATTCCACTGAAAAGCTTATGAAAATAATAAATTCTACGAGCCACGTTACGCATCCCATGATGCTTAACTGTAAAACTAAAATAAAATAAAAACAATTTCTGTAACCATCATACTGTACGTTCCAAATAATTTTTCACCTCTATTCAGCCTGGTTGTTTAGTTTGATCCACAACTTAAGAAAGTACAAAATTGCAGTACTTTCGTGAAAATTGTAACAGACAAGGCTTTAAAGTTACAAGTATACGGCCGTGGGCTTGTCCTAAAAAAATTTATATGATTAAGGAACCTAATTTTCTTAGAACCATGGATTGTGGTGAATCGTAGTGTCAGATTTCGACCGGTGGATAATTTTTTTGTATGGGTAAAAATTGGGTAACAATAATGTAGAAAATATAAATTAACTAGGGGCAGGAAGAAAAATCTGGCTGACTTGCACAAGATTAAGCCTATTTTAATATTCCATTTGGCCAAATTCCTACTAGCCTTATACTTACAGTAATGGTACAGTGATCTAATGTTTCATTTGTTGAATATTTTCAGAAGGTGCTTAGCTTATCATTGGTCATTCCTATTAAAAATAAAACCATAAACCTGATAACAGGTGCCTGCACTCAGTTCCACTTTGGTAAGAAACTATAATATGTCAATTGTCAATGCATGCAAAAGTTGATGTGAGTAGCTATTTATAAAGTAAACAATAAATAACAAGGCAAAGGTTAACAAAGCAAACAGTCTTCATTAATCATTGGCTTTATAATTTATCGACCACATGATATGACATGATATGATATGCTTTCGACCACATGATATAAGGTTAATGATGTTGCATTTGAGGAGGGCACCACTTCGAATTTACGTACAGTTTGGTAGAATTTGCATACCTGGAATCCCATTATGCCATTACGTAGATTTTATGTGAAATTGGGTAGAATTTAAGCATCCTGACTGAGGAGGGTGTGACTTACTATGGGTGGGGTGAGGTTGCCTGGACAAAACGTCGGGGGTCATGCAATTAGGGGAACCACCATTAAAATAAAGTCGTCTTCATTTTGCAGTATTTGTATGAAATTTGGTAGAATTTATATACCCTAGTTGGGGAGTTGCCTAAAAAATGGAGGTCAAGAGAATGAGTGACACAATGGGGGGGGGGGGACACCACTTAAAAAAACTGTCGTCTTCATCTCGTAGAATTTACGTAAAATTTGGTAGAATTTACAATCCTTGAATGGGCGGGATGACGGTGTCCCTGTAGCATTTATAGGGTATGATTTGGTAGAATAAAGTCCACATCCCAATGAGGAGAGGTCTGTCGAACGGTCAAGTGGGATAAGGGGTCTCGTGGCGTGAGGCTTCTTGAGGGTGGGGAGAAATCCTATATGGTGCAAAATTGACGTAGAATTTAGAAACTTTTTGGTAGAATTTACACATCCCGATGGGGAGACATTCGTTTGGTGGAGAGGGGGGACATTGAGGTGGAGAGCTATCCAGTGGGATCACTAACTCTACGTGGTATTTACATGCAATTTTGTAGAATTTATACCAATGTGGAGCAGTCCATGGGGAGGGGGGGTTTGACCTGTAGGGTGACGTTTTAGAGAGAGGCCTGTCCTTGGGGTAAGGTTCGATGGGGAGGTGACCAGTGGGGTGGCTAGGTGACTAGATTTATATAAAATTTACAGTTGTTTTGGTACAATTTTCACATCCTGTAGGGGGTTCCCATCAGGCGTGTCCCTTGGGGTGGTGGGCTCCATGGGGAAACCGTGAAGACGAGTGATGTCATCATCTTGTCCACCTGTGTGTGTCTGTGTGTTTGTGAGTCACATTATAGCCTAGCCCACTATTGGTAAAGGATAAATGGGGCTTAATGAAAGCGAATAGCTGTTATAATTTTTCATGCAACATTATCATTGTCATGGTAGTAATCGGTATTTATCGTCTTGGCTTATTGGAGGCCAAACTCCGAGCGGAGCCCCATTTATGAACACTTTCGAATTAACGCTTTGTAATCTTATCACGCAATAACCATGGCATCAGGCATCAATTCAAACCACATTTTGCACATTGATAGTGGTACACCCACAGATGGTTTATTAAAAAAAATTTAGATCGGACATGACGTTGAGGAATAATGAAGGTGATAAAGTGGTGAGGCTACTGACACTTTGCCAATGGATTAACGAGATCAACAATGGATTAACGAGAATACTAAAAATAATCTTTCCCCCCCCCGTTACACTGCACTGTGCCGTAAAGTAGCATGACCATAACTTACGAGTCATCAAGTCACTTCAGGTCGACACAAAGGCAATTGCCCTAAAGGAAAAATCAACTTAATTCATTGGATTAATGAGATCGCCATCGAGATCGCCTTGACAGTTCCTATCAAGTGATCTACTTTTAACTCGTCAGTCGTGTAGCATAGTTCATAGAAGAAAATCAGACAGTTATGTACTTTAACAACACGGTATTAGTAAAAAAAAATACCGATGTACTTTAAAATTGTTATAGCCTAAATGTAATTCTGATTTTGGGGTGGTGTTGTATTTGACGTCTCACAAGTTGAAATTTACGTTTCTGGCATACAAAATGAAAGGTTTAAGTTGCAAGTAATTACATAAGGTTCATAATTTTTCAAAAATGAGAAGAAAGAGAAATAAAAAATGAGAAATAGTCCAACTAACATCCTTTCCAACTGCTAAGATTTTTGTCAGAGGGACAGTTTTGCTCAGTAACTAGTATTTTTACATCCCAGAGTCAACATAGTACAAACTCATTTCTGGGTCCTTCTTTTCCCGAATACACATAAATGGACTAAGGTGTAGACTGAACTTAGGCCCTATGGCACAAGAAATACATTTTTAATATTGAACTCGGACACAAAAGATTCGTGGGCTCCAAAAATCATATAGCATGCTGGTTCTCAAGCTGCGTGGATAATGAATGTTTGCAACTGACTCTTCAAACACATTATGTAAAAACCTCAGTAGTTTCTTTCAAACCAATTTAGTTTAATACGTACAATCCTGTACGAATAATTGGAGAAATAATTTTTGACATGACTATTCTAACTGAAAATGTTCTTCAATTTCATGGTCCAGGTACGCACCCCTATCTTGGAGTCAGTAGTTCGTTTGCAACATTGATGAATGACAACCTCAACTCAGCAACACCGTGTGGAAAGGACTACAGATCTGTAAGACAATAATTTTATAATAATTCAATGTAACACTTAAATGTAATTGTCTAGGGTTAGATATGATTATGGACTGGTAATAGGTAATGGAAATGTATAAAGTTTTCCGGTTACGTTCGGTTAGTTCTGGATCAGAAAGCCGATGGTTTTCTTTCCAGTTCCGGATGCCTGCCGACTTTCGGTTGTTATTCGTATCCGATCACCCTTTCCCCTTTCGGCCTAGCAGCTACCTTTCACTTCCAGTGCCGACTTTGTGTCAAAATCTTGATGCACACAGTGCATGGTTGAAGACTTGCGGTTGTTGGAAGTAGAGAATTACTTCTGGCCTAGATAACCTAATCTAACCTAACCTAACCTTTCATTTCCAGTGCCGCCTTTGTGTCAAAATCTTGATGTGCACAGTGCATGGTTGAAGACTTTCGGTTGTTGGAAGTAGAGAATTACTTCTGGCCTAGATAACCTAACCTAACCTAACCTAACCTTTCACTTCTAGTGCCGCCTTTCTGTCAAAATCTTAATGCACACAGTGCATGGTTGAAGACTTGCGGTTGTTGGAAGTGGAGAATTACTTCTGGCCTAGATAACCTAACCTAACCAAACCTAACCTAGGTGCAATATTCCCAGAAGGTGAAATCAAAATCCAGTCCAAAAAAATGGAATCAGCTGTCAATCAACCATAGTCGTTTGTACCACGCAAGTAAAACATGGAATTTGTTAATTCCAAACGTCTTGATGTGGCACTGTAAAGACATGCTAATCCGTCTTTTGACTGCAGTTGAAAAATTGCGTGAAAACTTCAGCTGTTCTGAGTCCTCTCGGTGGCCGTGAATTAACCAGCAACAGAAACAATATTTCTAAAAGATTGAATCAAAGATTTGTAGGCATGGGAGTGGCAGCAAAACTCAGCTACTTTATGAGAACGAGCAATGCAGTGGTCAGGCCCAGGATGGCGAGATACTGTGGACGAGAGGCGCCGTTCCCCAACGACAACTGGCAGCACTCAGCACTTTCGCTTCTGGTTTCATTTTCGGTTTGCAGAGTGGCTTGCCTTGAATGAGCTCGCCGACTCTGAAGGTATCCTTGATGGGCGAGGACAATCCGTTGTCCATCCGTTCGAAAAGAAGAACCAATGGAGTAAAAAGCACGGTAAATAGATTATGTGAAGGCAAACCAAGCAGTGCTACATAAAAATACAAACAACGTTTCGAAAGTTATCAATTTTCGTCTTCAGGTTAGCAATATAATTAAAGCATGGCAAAAGCCACTAAGTCAACCTATATTAAAAGCATAAACCAGACATTTAAAACGAATAAAAACCACCAATTTCTCCCCTCAAAAGAGGCAGAAATGGCAGCCGAAAAGCAACGACCCACCTGCTCCGTTGGATGCCACATCACAAGGCAAGGTGTATGCAAAGTTAATACATTTCTAAAAGAATATTTTCCTGTAATTAAATCACTTAAACTCGACTGTTTTGCCAGGCATATTGTAAAACCAACATAACGAATGCATCACACCTTTGAAACACGTGACCTCGACTTGCATACACCTTGCCTTGCGACGTGGCATCCAACGGAGCAGGTAGGTCGTTGCTTTTCGGCTGCCATTTCTGCCTCTTTTGAGGGGAGAAATTGGGGGTTTTTATCCGTTTTAAATGTATGTTTTATGCTTTTAATATAGGTTGACTTAGTGGCTTTTGCCATGCTTTAATTTTATTGCTAACCTGAAGACGAAAATTGATAATTTTCGAAACGTAGTTTGTATTTTTATGTAGCACTGCTTGTTTTGCCTTCACATAAACGAAAAGAAGAACTGCCATCAGATGAGGCATACTGTCACCACTTGCAATAGGCAAAATAGCATGTTGAGCAGATACGATCTGTTGTGGCCGCCAGCGGGTTGCCTGCAAAGAAATAAAAGCTGGTCGGTTGGATGAGTGACAATAGATGGCAGCGTGAATCTAGCTTATATCATTCTCCGTTTCAGTGAGGTGTCATTGAGTTCGCAGAGCTGATCGAACATCCGTTCATCCCGGAGATCAGTACTAGAGTATGCCGAAAAACAGCAGGCGATGTGGGAAATCCAGTCTAGAAAGATTTTGATTTAAGCAGTGAAATCTCAGGTGTGGGTTAGATGCTTGTTAGTGGAATCAAGGACGAACCACGACCACCACTGCAAGCCGCTGTCTTCAAAATTCACTCAACGAAATCTAGACTTGGCGTTGATTAGCAGGATAAAATTCAAATAACAGCTCCAGTTGTCGTGCTTGGTGGTGGGACGGGCGAAAATTCCACAGAAACAATGCTTCAGGCCTGTCGGGTGTGGAGCCATTCACCGAGGCTACCAGCAAAAGTAGGTAAAAAAAGATGTCAGTCAGTTTGTCAAAGATTTCAGTCAGTTTGACAGCATGACATCTTTCGGGAAGAACATCAGACGGAAAACAGCAGCTAAGCGTCAATCTTCTTTCGGCTTTCTCCTTTCGGCCAAGTTCGTCCATAAGAACAATGCTCAAGATGGAAACCTTCCACTTTCAGTTGAGAAGCCCTTTGTTTCCGGGTGGAAACACGTATTGGCCAAACAGAAATCCTTTCGCTTCCGTTACGAAATGTTCAAACGTAGAATCAAATGAACACAGCGCACTGTAGAGTGTAGACTGTAGAGAGAAAACGTGCATACGTGAAAACGTGAAACGTGAAAACGACCCAGACGAGGGATAGAGAATAAAATATGGAATTTACATGCTCTAAGCGTTTATATATAGCAAGGATGGCAGTGTGCATGCGCACTTCGGGGTTGGGGAGCTTGAAGGTGATTGGTTGTTTTTAATCCGTAGAGAGGAAACCCATTCGAAAATAAGAACGATAAATTTACAGGTAATCTAGATGTACGCTGTTGTGTAGTGCCAAGTTAGGCAACAATGATCGCATCAATTCAATTGTCGAGGACGTAGACCAGCGTTACGCGACGCCATACGTAAGTGATTAATATCCTGAAGTGTAGTTCGGCACATTTCAGGTACTTAGAGAAAAATAATATTGCGGTACAAAATAATATTGTGGTAAAACAGAGAGCAATGACCCACCTGACAAATATTAACTCATACAGGAATGTACGGTAAGCGACTTTCAATGCAAATCAGACCCTCACTAACGTTGCAAATGTGTTTCTAGTTAGCTAGCTTCCTGCTAGTTCTAGTCAGCTCATCCCCATGTTAATTTCTATGGGGTGATTAATCAGCGATACCGAAATGGCCAGAATGTTTCCAGCTATGAAATTGGTCAAATTACGGCAGTACAATATGAATGGCATGCTTTTCTGGCTTAAAACCTGCGTGTGTAACGGGAATAGCGTAGGAGGGTTCGTAAGTACGAAAGTATAATTATAACCATTGTTAAAATATTATTGTTGGCATCGTCTCTCGTTGGACGGCCAAAATTCGGACAAATACAATGTGTATACTAACGTGCTTAACTAAGCACGTGCTAGTGTGTCGTCACAAATCTAAACAACGTTGCCAAAG
>JAHWFP010157740.1:73484-93701 GCA_023313725.1 Lithobius niger | reverse complement strand
GTCATGTGTAACTGTTTCGTAATAAAGTAATTACAAAGGATCTATTTGTGAAAATCTCGTCTCGACCTTTAATTTTTAATTATCGTGACTTCTCGTTTCGGTCGCGATTTTTAAAATCGCGTCTCGCCTTGACTCATTGTTGCTCGACTTTTTCAGCTCTCCTTTACTTTTTATTCTTTGCAATGTTGCTATGATGACAAGGCCGTATTAAGGGGGAGGAGGCTTTGGGTGCTGTAGCACCGGGCCACAGGCCGATAAAGGGCCTCAGGGGCGCCTCACGGTCACTGAAAACATAAAATAAGATACAATTCTGAATTAATTTTTTTTTTTAACTTTTACTGATAAGTTGTTAAAATCAATGTATTACGCCCTTTCCCCCACCTTCGTAACAGACACAGCCCCCACCATCCTCATGTATTATTTTTTTTTTAACTTTTTTTGGCGAGTGGGGGGGGGGGGGGCAAAAGTTCTTAAGCACCAGGCCTCTACGAGGTTTAATTGACGGGGAACTTCTGCAACAAATTATAAGTTTTAGTTTCATCTTGTATCTTGATGGCCGCCTCAAGGTCAAGTTTAGGCGAATTACCAACACCTTGAAGTTGGCCTGGTCACTCAAGTAAAACATCAGCTTTGCCTCGCCAAAACCATGAAATTAAAACAAGACGAGATAACGTCGATATAACTGAAAATTGTTTCGTCCCGTCTCGAAATCGCCTTCCATCATACCAGCATTGACTTGGCTTGCTAGCAGTCTGTCTCGACCTGGGAGACTGGACGAGAGGCGAGAAAAAGTCGAGATTTTCTCGTCTCGACAGCAACACTATATACGTTGTAATACTTCAATAACAAGGGGGGCCGGATTAAGCCTCAAAGATGCCTGGTGCTTAAGATCTATTTTGGCCCTCTCCCCTCCAGTCCCGCAATAAAAAAAGTCTATTTTTTTAACAATAATTTTTTTTGTAAAATCAGTAAAAGTAAAAAAAATTTAAATTTAAAATATACCTTATTTTATTTTTCCCGTGACCGTGAGGCACCTTTGAGCCCCTTTTTTGGTCTGTGGCCCGTTGCGGTTCTTCAGCACCCAAAGCACCTCCCTTAATCCGGCCCTGTTTATTAACGGGTTAGGTGAGTTAGTTATCTTTACGTCAGTGGACAAGTGGCCTCGTCGGTAAAGGCGGTGTGGTAGTGATCTGGTGACGGACTGGTCTCAGGTTTGAATCCGAGTCACATCACTTCAGTGAAATTTAAGTGCGTAAAGGTGGCTTACTATGTCACGTTATTCTAGTGCAAGGTTTTCTCTGATGGCTCATTCCCAATTTGCCTTTATATTACCATTTCAGATAGATTTAGAATAAACTTCGAGTGTGCTTCTTTTGTCCCGGCGGAAAAATATGTTGCTGCGTGCTAGTGGATCATCTGTAAACTAAAATGTGTAACGAAGTAGTGATATTATGACTTACGATGGTTCGACGTCATACGTTAGCTGGAACTGACTTTTTTTTGCCTAAACAAGATCCATGTCTGCAAAATTTAGGCATCGTGTTGTGTGCTGTTAAGAGCATCGTATTTAGTCATAGTTACAAGTTAAGAGGCAGAGCAGAGCTTCTCGGCGCCTTTCACTTTAAATTATTTACAAATAATAATTTACAGTTAAAGACTCACTCGGTCGTCATGAGCTAACTGTGGCCCTACGTCAACACTTTTTAATTACGGATGTTTTATTTAGACCTGAAAAAATTGATGTCTGTTTACCATGAAAAGCTGAAATATTAAAAATAAGTAACTTTAAATTTGCCAAAATAAAAGATTAAATTAAATTAAGGGTTTTGTTAACTTTAATACATTGTTGGTGACGTCATTCTCAATGCACCCTATATATTATAACTCAGCCGCCAGAACTCCTGCAAGTTCCGTACTGGTGGAGTGGAACTTTTTGGGACAGCTGCCAGACGGAATATCAAAATCTCAATTAGGACATGGCAAGTGGACACTGGCATCTCCTCAAGCCTCATGATGCGGGGCATTCAAAGTTCATCTCCTTCCATATGCGCCAGTATTTTCTCTTTTTTTAAATAAATAATTGCCTAGTTTCCCCATTTTTTAAATGGCCAAATTTAAGCATGAAGCCATAAGTATGGAATTGAGCACAGATATCACAAACTGTCCCTTGTCGATGGCGCATTAAGCCTAACCCCCCAATTGTTCATTTTTTTAATGTTTGGATGTTTGGAGTTACAATCTGCGACCATAAAGAGGCAGTGACACGACGTAGTATTATTGTATATAACTCTATGCTGGAGCCTTAATGTGTTAGCTGCAAGGGGCACTGCAGAGAGAAACAGAAGGGCGTCATACTGAAGCCGATGCTGGGAAGAGTGATTTCTTAGACTTAAAACGCGCGATTTTTGTTGTTGGAGAAAACAACGTTATTTTAAGCCTAAGCAATCCGCTCTTCCGTTGTTTTTCCCTCCATTTTTATGTAGTGCACCTTGTAGTTATGCCCTCCAAAACCCATACTGGTGCCAATATGGCGGCAAATGTCACTGCTCTATAGTTTCATCCATCAAAGCCGCAGCCAGTGGATAGTTGGCGTCATCAAATGTTTGCTCCAACAGCGCCGACAGGTCGCCTGGAAGCCATTTTGAAGCCATTGGACACGTGAGGTGCATAACAGCCCCGGAGAACACGATACCCGAAAGATATCGTGTCATTAGGAAAGATCGGACCCATTATATTGTCCCCTTTAGTATATAAGTCTACCGATTAGAGAAACCGTTAAACTAAATTAGAGATAAAAAAAAAACGTCATCATGCTAATTAGAAAGACTTAAACGCGACCATTCAATTCCCAGTTTGTTAAAATTACCCAAAACGATAACCTTGTAGTCAATGTCAATCCACAGACAAGAGATGTAGGAGACACTGTAGTTTTTTGGTGTGTCACAAGGCGGATGACATGCAGCAATAAAACGAGTCCAGGTGCCATGCAATATTAGATCAAGCATGATATCCTGTGAGCTGCACACTGAAGAAGGCGATAGTGGGCCACTAATAACTTTTAGCCTTTCAGAGACCAACACACAGTGTACTCCACCTGCTAGGGCCTGTCTATCATTACGGTAGACCGAGTAACTCCCGTAATTCTATCACCTGCTCAAGTGTCAGTAATAATGAAGGTTGGCGGACCCAAGCAGAGCGTGACGGAGCTGGTGGTTTAGCGTATTGCATAAACAGTGTCCATTAGACAACAAGCAGGATAACTCATTACCTACACTCACTTTACAATAATTACTTTTCACACTATCACCCTCAATCCCTCATGAATGGGAGAGGGGATTTATTGAGTCAGCAACAGAGGTGGTACCTTTAAATAAACTTCGCAAGTAACTTGTGAAAAAAGTAGCATCATTTTTTTTTAATAACGTTTTTCGTCAATCGCTTAGTCCAACCTTTAAGAGTTAAAATTCTGAAGAGCAATTGGAAAAGCGGGTCACAATTCTGAAACCTGATAAAGAGTTCTTCATGTAGAGAACTAACCCATCGTAAAAGGTTCGGCTTTCCTACGATGCATCTCGGCAACCGTTGCAGCCAACATTCGATTTGATGCTCGGTAATTTCATTCCTCGCTTTATGGTAAGATAAACTGGAGATGTCCAGAACCCAAAAACGCGTTTTACTTGAGGAACCGGTTTGTATGTCCACTCTGACTATTTCAGTACAATGTAAGGAATCGTATAACAAAGGCCATGTACTCTGGGAGCATTCACAAACTACGTAACACTTTTTTAATTTAGACCCCCTGTCCCCCTTTGCAACATCAGTGTAACACTTAGCATAATAGCCACCTAAAAATACGTAATATTTTCTTACCCCCGCCCTCTACCAATTGTACACTCTTTTGGATGAATTCATTTTTATTAGTTTTATAATACCTAGCTTTATCAAATTTAGCGAAAATTAGTGTGTTACGTAATTCATCAAATTCCACCCTCTCCCAGCGTAACATATGGTAACACATATCCTCAACCCTCCCTCCTACCTCCAGGCGTCACTTTATTTGTGAACGCTCTCATTAAGTTGTATTCGGTCAAAGGATGGGAGGTGGAGACTTTATGGTGCGTCGACTGCTAGGTCGTTAGCACCAACCTCAATCACAGTTTAGTGGTCCGGGTTGCCACTGCACCACACAGTAAAGGTTGTTAACCAAACTCCAAATCTTGATCTTCTCATATCTCGTTATCTCCTGCAAAAATTGAGTGCTGGAGAGAAGGACAGACTCATTGCCTATTTAATGCGCTAAGTCTCGCGGAAGGTGGAATTGGCGTAAAACACCATCAACCATCAAAGTGGTAACAATCAACTAGTATATGATGGACCGTAAGTGACCGGACACCAATGACATTCAGGAGGGCTATACCCTTCGAAAAGAAGTAATGAGTTAGGTTAGGTTTGACCGATACATAATAGGGACAACATCACTTCTTCTCGACAGCTGCTGTGGTAAACCTAGTGCCAAGCTAGGACAGTGTTAAAAGGTCCGTAACTGGCCGGCTTGTTGGTTCCATAAAGCTTGCCAAGCAGCATGTAATCTCAAACGCACTGATTGAAAGGCGTCCAAGGGCACAAGACCGAGATTCCTTTCGAAAGGACCAGAAAGGGTCCCTTTTGCAGATGAATCAGTATGCTCATTCCCAAAAATCCTGAAACGGCCCGAATCCAGTTGAAAACCACTCTCTTCTGCTGGCCAGGCAACCGAAACAGCAGAGCTTTGATTCGCTGTGTTTAGGGATTCCGATTAGGGATGCTGGCTTATTCAAAACATGACTGGTGATGTGAAGAGGAGACACTACGAGTTTAGAGAGGCACTAATTTAAGTCCAGCTTTCCAGTTTCTATACGTATGTATCAACAACCAGTGGTTTGCACGTTGAGGAGGGCGGGAGCAAGGGGGCATTGCCGCTGACCTTCCCGTGTAAAATGCTCTTTTGGTAAAAGAAAACGGCCAAAATTTGTTGGTGAGGCGGTGCCTTAGAAAGGTTCCAACGGCCTGAAAAAGGCCTAAAAATGCCTGAAAAGGCAAGAAAAGGCCAAAAAAGCTAAGGAAAGAGGTAGAAAAGGGTAAAAAAACAGAGCGACAAAACAAGATTCTGTAGCAGAAGAAATGTTCTGAAACTTAATGTGCCCTTTTACTAAAGTTGCCCCTGCCCCCTGGGGGAAGGGGGGTTAGCTGTGCGCTGTTTTCAACAACATGTGCTTTCTTATTAAACCCACTTAAGAAATCTACATATTTACGTCGACGCGTTAGCAATAATTATTCTTGAAGTATAAAGCTTGTGGCACACTGCTCCGTTCCGTTCCGACGACGAAGAGAGCCTCCAGGGCAGTCGTAGTTGGCGACTGACTGCAACGAATGGCCCAGCACACATTGCTTCCGTCACTAACTACGGTGGCCCTGGAGGCTCTCTTCGTCGTCGGCTTACTAAATATTAGTTATTTTTAGTGATGATTTTCGCTGCCGTTTGCTTTAATTCTGTATAATTTACAACGATTTGTGTGTATTTATTTAATTATTCTATGGTATATTCCGCATTTAGAATGCAAGTAATCACGAATTCACCACCATGAGTGTCCATCCGCTCAGAGAAATAGTCCCAGTTTTAAGTATCTATACGATACAGAGATAAATTAATGTCGTCAATCTGGAATCACCAAAGGTGCATTTAGAATGACCTATGGTTTTGTACATTTAAAGATAGGGTATTCGGATATCTGTGAGCCAATAAATCCGCATCACAGCATCATTGAACAAACGTTACGTTAAGGAGCCACTCCGATTTGCTACATATTTTCGAATGAACGCCTATTACGGAGTTCGGCGTTCATTAAATGGGTAGATATAAATGCTTGGTGACATTGTAACGTCTTGAAATAATATTGAGGAGGGGGGCGGGGGGAGCAGAAAGTAGAAGATACCATTTTCGAGTTGACGGAACGTGGTGGAAAGGATACATGTTATTGCGCTTGCAAACCAACTGCTTTGTAATTGTGAAATATCCTATAAAATAAGCCATTTTTGGGTGGAGATAAAGAGATTTTTTTAAACGAGCATGGACTGCGATTTAAACTAGTTAAAGGATTGGTACGCTTCACAAACGTTTGCGAAATGCACAAATGTTTGCACAGTGCACAAATGAGTAGTATCTTCACACTCAAATCAGGGCACATTGCTGCATATTACGACTGAATATGTGGAGTGCTAAATACGTCCTTATGTCTTCACGCCGACCGGTAGTTCACCTTAAATCGAAGCCTTTAAAACTTGGTGCCAACTAAAAGGAAATTTGGAGTGGGGGCTGGAAGATGGTGGGATTTAAAAGCAGTCAGTCGACCAGCCAATTGCGGTTTAGCTGCAAGTTGGGTCGATGTGAAGCTGATGTCTATCAATAATACCATTAAAAAATTTAATGCTTCCACGTGCCGACTTGTGCCGTCTTTAGCACAGGTTTGCGAAATGAACCTGAAAATGAGATTACGTGATAAGATATTTTTTTCATTTTTTTTTCCCTTTTGATGTGTACTTTAAGAAAAAGTTTTGCTTATTTTCTGAACGAATGGAACAGCAGTGGGCTTTACGAACAAGGATGTTATCGCCAAAAAAAAGTAAAGTCGTCTTAATACTTCGCTAGGCAAAAATTCTTAAGAATGTTTTTTTCTGATTATTTATGTGATGATGAGAAGCTTTGCTTAAAGATGTTCGGTTATGTTCAATTTAAGTACGCAATATAAAAATGAAGCACGTAAACTAGTTTGTTTTTTTCACTTATTTGTGAGTCAGTCATCTGAAAGTATTTCTGAATTGATAACTAATATTTCACCATTAGGCCTACTAGATTTATTTTAGGAACAGAGTCATGACGAAAGTTACACTTGAGGGTAAAAAAAAAACAACTATTACTGGAGGAAAAATGCTGTCCATTCAATTCCTATCATGCCTATTATCAAAGGCACGCATAACAGTTTACGCTCTTGCTCCGATATGAGAAAACGTGCGTCATTGTTGGCTGAATAAGATAGTTCTCATTTTCTTGTTCACCGAAGGAGCACTTTGAAATCTAAAAAAAAATCGTGTTTGCTGAAATGGAAAGATATATAGGTTATTACCTGCTTTCCGAGTGCTTAGATTTAAGTATCCTAGTTGAACTTTGTTCGATGATAGCGAGTAATCTATATACTTATTTGCCTTACAGAAGGGTTCAAAGGGTTCAAAGGGTTTAACGAGCGTTAACCACTCCTGGTTATCTGACCGAAGCCCTAAGGCCCTATGTCTGCAACAGCCAGATTCCCAGAAGTACAGAAGGGGAATAAGACGTTAACAATGTAGAAGCCAAACAATGCTTTCAATACTTATTTTTGTTACGAGAATAAAATGACGACGCCGCTAACAATGTAGAAGCCTAACAATCAAAAGCTTCAATATCGTTGGCTATTAGAGCCGAATTGAGTAATTTCAAAGTTGGTTGAGTAACAATCACTGCCTGCGCGATCGTAGTTGCGGGCTTATCGCGTTGGGATCAAGTCAGTGAAACAGGCAACGCAGCTACACTGAGAAGTGCTATTTACTTTTTTAAGAAGACCAAATACCCCGGAACCCCAGGGGAGGGGGGATTGGACAAATCATCCAATGAGGAAGTTCCGGGAGGGGGGGAGCAAGGGGAGGGGGACCGGGGGAAGGGCAAGGGGTGCGGGGGAACAGTATAGTATTCAGTATATCAGTATAGTATTTCGCTGGCGCATGCGCAGATCATTAGTCCCAAAATACCGCCGACGCCCGGGAAAAGGGCGCAAACCACACAATGGGGGCGTGGGAGGGTTGCGGGGAAACAGGAGGACGTTTCAATTCATTGTGCTCAGTATAGTATTTCGCTCGCACATGCGCAGATTATCTGCGCGGGTATATCTAGTAACCTTCTTATTAACCGATTCCAGCAGATCAGCCCGATCTATTTATTGTTTAGCAAGCACATTGCAATTATTGCAAAAAGGCTCAATGTCTCCTAATCGAATGAAAGACGTCTCGTGTTGGGTGGTAGTTTTTGAAGTCAATGAAGGAATTAGATCTACCGTATGTTATTATTCGTAATATTAAATAAAACAAACGTTTTCGTTTTTAGTGTACTGTTTTCCGTATAATTAAGGTGCATTCCGCAATTAGAATGCAACTAATCCGAACTCACGACCATGAGTGTCCATCCGCTCAGAGAAATAGTCCCAGTTTTAGGTATCTATACGAGACACAGGTGCATTAATGTCATCATTCTGGAATTACCATAGGTGCAACAAGTTGTAGCCACGCTGTGATGCCGTTAAGTCAACACGATGAAGAGTTCTAGATCTTTCAATTCGTACCACGTTAAATATGCACGCGAAACAATGATGATTTTGCATGTTAACTAAAACGTTTGCTTGCATTACCATTCCCGTTCGGAAATGTTACAAAATGAAATATGTAACGGCTTCTTTTTCGTTTTGTTGCTCACAAAGTTGTCCTTCATAGATCTCTGGCCTTCACCTCGTCAAAGGCCTTCAGAAAGTTTGTCTCCCAGAATTCTCACTTGCATTAATGAGTTTTTTTTTATTCGTTTGTCCGTTAACAATACTAGACAGTTCGGTCGGTATTACAAACCCCATTTGACTGAGACGTTGCTTAATCTTGTTCATGTACTGTACATTTTTCACAGTTTTGTCTCATTGTAATCCTTTATCACCAATGTAGGTTGTTCAACGTACCCAGTTCAAAATAATATGACGAAATTCTTTCTGACACAGTCTTCCTCTTTGAAGCGAATAACTTGTTAAAGATTCAAAGTTTGGTTCCTCGAAGAATAAGAAGGCCACAAAGGATGTCTGTCTTTCCGTTATCCCTAGAAAATGACTCGCCTCTCTCCCATCGAAAGCATCCATTTGCCAAAGCCATTGTCGATAGAAGCCGAACGCTTCGAGCACGAAAGTGAATTCTGTCTAGAGAGACCGCCAGCTGTTATCATTTTCCTTATGCCACAAAAGAGACGGTGCCAGCTTTTTCGACAAAACACGTTGCCGAAGACTCATCAAGATTTTCATAATGGTGCCGACAAATTCAAAAGACAACGTACATTCTTCTAGTATGCAGAACAGTCGGTTGGAAAATGGTTGTTCTGTCAATCGTTAGCCAGGAGTACATGAAAGACAAAGAGACGTGAAAACTCCGGTTTTCTCGTGTTTTTAGCTTTTATACTGATCCGTGGCGCGAAGCAATTGGTGTCCGTGTGTCCGTTTCTACCGTTGTCAGATTCATTTGAAATTTTGCACGTATATTCTACGCTTTATCTGTTGTTTTAAGTTTTAAAAAAAATGAAGAAAATCGGACAAGGGATTTTTCGGATATTGACTATAAAATATCAAAACTAATCTGACGTTATGAACACAGCAATGGTCGTAACATTTATTCGAGGGAAACAGCCAGACATCAAATGGTTATGTAGGTTTGATAAAGATAAGTAGGGGCGACACTCCGGTCCCCACTCCCAGTCAGCAGCACACACAGGTTTGCCAATATTATGGCCCTTTTAATATTATGGGCCCTTTACGAGAATTCTGCTGGACACCCGGGAGAATGCCTCGTAAAGGGCCAGCATCATTAAAAGGGCCATAATATTGGCGGAATTGTGTATTTTGCTCACTGGGAGCATGGGGGAGGTCGGCCTCTGCTTATCTTCATAGTACACTTTACTCTCTTTACTTTTGGTTCAATGTGTAGGTATTGGTAAATACACATTAATCTGAAGTAATCAGACATTGTGATAAAGAAACCATTAATCAGACCTTAAAATTAATTTAGGGAACCTTCAGAAATGAACACACAATTTAAAGATGACCAAAAAATAATACCTACAAAGCACGCACATCACTTATATCAATTAATGCTTAAAGACTACTAGGGAAGGCCCCCCCCCCCCACCCCGTATCCAGGATTAGGCTAATGCATGGCTAGTTTAGACCTCAACTGGATATCCCCACTGCAAGAGGCCTAGATACCAAATGCAGTTACGATACACGGTTGGTGAAAATATGACGTCATCAACACTGTGCATCTTTGTTGAAAAGACAGTTCGACTCATTACTTGTGTACAGACAATTCAGTTTGAAAGACACACAAACAAACAAAAGAATTAAGATTATTGAGATTACCACTGCGGACACACTGTGGGGATCGAGATTCCCAATGAGTACTTTCAATAGAATAAGGATTATCGAGATTCCCACATCGGACACACGATCTTAGTTATACAGATTGACACACAAATTCAGTTATAAAGCCGACCTTATGAGTCTTCACAATTTTGCCGAAAAAAAAATTGACATTTGCCTAAACTCGATCCAGCATCATAGCCATTGTACATCTTTAAACAGTGAGTTTGTTGACTTGGCTACTGTTATATGTAGTGTGAAGTTATTTTTTAAGTATTTTACGAACGGGTAGCACAAAATTCGACAAAAAATGGGCACTGTAATCTGGCGCTGTTATTAAAAAAAAAAATTATAATATTTAGTCCTAAATTTAAAGTGTGTCTAATGTTCTCTAAAATGTTTGGAAAGATAAGCACATCCTATTTTAAATAAATTTGTGAAATTTATTAATTTCTATCTGCTGGAGTTGTGGAGGAAAAACGATTTTCTTAAAAAAATTTAAAACTTCGTATTTAGGCCTAATTCAAAACTAAATCAGTGCAGAATAAAGCTGGTAGGACCTGTAGCCCTTCCAGTCCTAAATGCTAAACTGAAACCCCACATTTTGTCTATTATATATTTCGTAAATAAAGATTTACGGCTATTGTTAAAATTAAGGATTTTGTGTTTAACGTTTCTTAAAAAAGTTACTGAGATTCAGTAATGCTGAGGTTTTAGAAACCTGTTTCCATTACCACATTTTATTCTACCTCCTGCTTCACAGTGTTAAGTATGATTTGAAGTATTTATAAAATTATTCAATAAGACTGCTTCCTTCGTTTAAAATTATATTCTTTTATTATAGTTTCGTTATAACAAATTAAGAAAAATCGGTCTGTAATTTGGAGTCGTTATATTCATAAACACCAAATTTTTCGATACCTGAACATACACCATAATAATTGTTGTTGCTGATACCTTAAAACCTACTTTGTGGACTGATCTGTATTCTGTATTTGATTGGTTCGGTTGTGGCTGATTTAATGCCGTAAAACGTATTTGAAGACTTGGCTTTTTTATTATTTGTGTGATAGGTTTGGTATTGGCTGATTTAATGGCCGATTTACACTTGATCAGTACGGTGCTGGTTCTGCAGAAAATGGAATGATCTGCACAGCCCTATCATCGTAGGACGAAACAAGCATTAGCAACATTCGTTACAAGAGAATTAGGCCCAAAATCAGATCCAGAAGCAACACTGAGACTAGGACAATCGGTAGAAAGTTAGCAAATGGTCAGGGCGGTAACAGCCTGACAATATCACAAATTCCAATGGAGAAACACACACTAAATTTTGGAAAGGGAACCATTTCAAAGCACACTGTCGACTAAGCCCCAATAATGGTATGGCTGCTTAAAATACTATAGGCTTAAAGGTTAGAATCGAATTGATTGAAGTCAACCAACTACATACTTTAGCTTGTACATTAGCAACTTTATGTTTGGTCCGCCAGGTCTTTGAAATCGAATGCTCTAGAGTCAGCGCATGAAAATCTCAGCTTTAATTTATTATTTTGTAAGCTATTTTCCTGGGCATTGCAGGCACATTGTCTTTACCATCCCTGAACTTAAAAGATACTGCATTCCACTATTAAAAGGAAAGAATTCAATAAATTGCTAAATTTCTGATAGCTTCACCATTAACTTAAAAAATTAATTCCAATGGTGAACTTATGGTACAAAAGCCATCTGTTCTAAGTAGATATTTTAATCCTGCGTCGTGGTTTGTTGCCAAAAGCAAATTCTCAGTTCCCTAATTCATTTAGCATCTATCGTATTGTGCCAATTTGAAGCATCCTACGTGCACAACAGTACTTGTTTGCAGTGACCTATGTTTACTTTTGATTCTTTATATGTTGTTTATGTTTTTTACCTTTTATCCCAGGAGTTCAGAACTGTTCGCATTTCGAATGTTAGTGCCTAAGCGGTTTCTGAAGAGATTTGTGGTTGACGAAGCATCAGCAGCACCGTGTTTGAACTGAATGTTGCTTGAGGGTGCTTGAGACTTGAATACGCTGCGCGAATTAGGGGCTTAGCTCCGTTGAGTCTGACTGACTCCACGGAAAATCAACTCCAGGTGTGTCTTCTATTACAATTCTATTTACGAATGCTGCTCCCCGTTCACGTAGAATTAGCAGTTCCAGCAGATAATCCGTAGGTGGTTTACCGATTACAGTTATAGCCTGAAGAGGATGCAGCAGCAAACAGCTAAATAGGAGGAGGTAATTAGTGGTGGAGATGTGAGGGCGCTCCATTTAACTAGTGGTGGGAATGTAAGAGGGCCTTCCAGTTCATATAGTTGTGGTGTTATGAATATTGGGTGAACTCTCATGTTGATTGGCTGAGCCCAATCATTAGCCTATCAGCAGGGTAGGTCGGTATTTGCATCATTAGAAAGAATTGTAAATGTAGTCCAAGTGTTAGTGTATCTGTACACACACTTAGATTTAAGGAAGCACACTCTGTGTTATAGTTATCCATTTCCATCATGTTCCCTTCAAAACTTCGTATGTGACGTCAAGAATACTTCGTCGGTTCCATCATTGTTGTTCTTGAATACTGCTGTCACAACAACGGCTGCCTACTATAGCCAGCGTGGCAATTGTCTGGAGTTTGTGGCGTCTATTGTTTTATGTCTACGACCGCTATCTTCGGACCCTAGACGTCGTCTTTTGCCAGCCATCCGCCGCCAGAGATGGTTACCTAACTATGCTGGTCCGCCATTATGGCGTTCTGGCAAACGGCCCTTTCCTTTTACTGTTTTATGCCAAGGCACTTGTAACTGTAATGCTTTATGCACAATGCAATATTGATTCGTATTTCGAGTCTATTTTTCCTTCCGCATCATTCACTACGTAACTTCTAACACAATCGTCTGGGGTCAGTAATTTATTGCTAACAATTCAACTCCTCTATAACAGTATGTCGTATGGTATGTTCAGCCGTGCTCAGCCACTCCTCGCACGCTTCCCGAAAATGCCACGAGATAGCTAAGATCAAGCTCGATCCAGGAAATCCTTGCTCATGAGACACCAGGCTACCTTGCCTGTAGAAACAGGACGGAAAGCCAAATGGGCTCGAGAAGGGACTCAATTGTTTAAACTCAAGTGTTAGATTGCCTGAGCGGTGAATTGAACTCACTACCTTTGAAACCAAATCCCGAGGTCCTACCTCTGAGCCATACTGCCACTGCCGTATGGCTCAGCTGCATTTGGTTTCAAAGGTCGTGGGTTCAATTACACTCTCAGCCAGTCTGACACTTAAGTCCAAAAGGCAACGTAGATAGGTTTGCATCCGTATTTATTTAACCTGTAAAAACACTAACCGTGATCTCCATTTCTCGCATTGCGTTAGGTTTGCAATGATGCAAAATCCGCCGTATTGTATGAGCAGCCATGCTAGCAACTGTTTTGTTGCTACGACCAATGATGGGTTTTTCACTTCTTACCTTACTGCAGAACAACAAACAACAGTAAGGTAAGAGGTGACAATGATGGGTTTTTTTACTTCTTACCTTACTGTTGTTTGTTGTTCTGCAGTAAGGTAGGAGGTGAAAAACCCATCATTGGCCGTTGCAACAAAACAGTTGCTAGCATGGTTGCTCGTACAATATGGCGGATTTTACACTCACGAATAACCTTGTTCCTCTACTAAAAAAAAAACAAAAAAAACCCGTATTTGTGTGTGGTCACAAATGAGGCTGCAGTCGCAAATCTGCCAACAGATGAAACAAATCAAACGGAGCCCAAGTATCCTTTTTTATTGCCAAATAAAAACTCGACGTTAATGTTTTCTAAAGACATAAACGACGATGGCAATAGGTTGGAGTTGCTCCACTTCTGCGACCTCCACTTCTCCCTGCAGGTTACGCACTTTGCTCTGTGCTTACCTCATTTACCAGGTTGCTGTCTATTGTGTTACTTTACCGCTCTTTTACTTTCGCCCTGTAAAAGCCTCACCCCCCTCCCCTGTTTTCCTATTTAGTTTCTATTTGCGAGTGCCTTATAAACGCTTAAATGAAAGAACCTCCAACAGTTGAAATAAAAAATTTAGAAGTCGAAAAGGTGGACACACAAACGAACACTAAAATTGGAACGTTTCAAGGAGGCTGTCCTTCGTTACCACAGAAAACAGGCGACTGCTAAAGTCAAAATAAAAAGTATAAATGTAAATCAACCCATGTAAACTGAAAGATCCTAAGTGCGCCCTTGAAGACCCAAAATTTACTATACCTTCCTACCGTTGAGAACCTTCCTACGATTGTAGGCATACAAGTCAAAGGAATTCGTAGGATGCTTGTCACTGGTCAACTTTCCTCCAATATGGAAGTCATAGGAGGGTTGTCACCGGTTTCCTGTTGTGGAGCTTTCACGGCTCACTTAGTTTCTTAGTTAATACGGCTTATTTATGTGCTTATTTCATCGGTTTTACTTTGGTATTATCCTGTTTTGCTTGACAATGAAGGGTAAAAATTTACTTCAAAACGCTGTAATTTTGTTGTTCATTTGTGTGTACCTTTTTTGAGTTTGTTATTTTGCTAATGCCTTTTACAATTAACAATTAGAAGTTACCATTTATCATCCCCTTAGCAGTTAACCCTTGCCATTCGTCGCCTGTGTTTAAGCACCTTTGCTATTTGCTAGAACGAAAGATGGTGAGAAAAAAAACCAACAGAATATTCATTAGTCGTGTAAAAAAAAATGCGGACCTTCTGGTAATTTCCCTTTCATTCGCCCATGTGTTTACGTTATTTACGCCCCCGCGGTTACCAGCCCTCTTAACTTGGCTGTATCTTCGATTATTTCATAAACAGAGGATTTTCGCAATAAAGTGTCTCTTTTACGGTAACCGCTGTCTAGTCGTAACCATGGCGACGAGGACGATAAGGCCTTTGCGGCTTGTCTGTCGTCGCACTCCCATGATTTGATCATCCAAGAAGAGTAAGGGAAAAAAAAGAAGGAGAAAAAAACTACGTCATTTTCTCTGGAGGTCGGTTTCTTCACATACGCAAACCCGTAAAATAGTTGACGAGCTAATAATGGCGTTATCGTCGCCCCAGTGAGTCGTAACCTTACTGTGTGTTGAGGTATAGACGGAAGGAGGCGACACGTTACATGCTATGCACTAAGTGTCACATGTACCGTTACTTTGATTTTCCACATGACCGTGGAGACGTTCCATGCGTAACTGGAGAATGATAAGACAAGGAATCATGTAAGCATGATGCGTAACTCCTGTAATAAAAGACGGCTTTCTTGTTCCTTATTAGCACACTGAACCAAACATACAGTTCGGATACTATCTTTTATCTGTCCATACCCCAAACTGCTTTTCAAACGAAGTATCCTACAAATAACACTCTTCTTGGTTCTTTATCTCGTTTTCAAAATTATGCAGCCTGAGCATTATATATGTTTCTGATATAAACTAGGCCTATTCAGTGTAATGTCATTCAAAATAATGTTGAAACTTTTAAGTGATATATTTGTTGTACTTAAGTTGCGTTTTGTAAAATTTAGTAGCTACCTTCTTTCTTCGTCATACGAACCGTTTAATAAAATCGTGCGCATATCAAAACGAATTGAAAAGAATAACAGCACTAAAAGTAGTCAACGTTTTAAAAAGCCAGCAAATACACATTTATACAGTAAAATGCGACGTTTCGGGATTTTTCATCCCGTTTTCAAGCAATGTAGCTCATGCTATAAAATATTTTTTACTTGAAAATGGAATGAACAATCCCGAAACGTCACATTTTACTGTATAAATGTGCACTTGCAGGCTTTTTAAAACGTTGTGTATCAAAACGAAAACAGCCTTTTAAAATTGGAATTTTCACAAAAATAGATGCAAATTTCTTTGAAAAACATTTACGTATGATATTAGTGACGTTTATGCATAACAAAGGCACAAGAGAACAAAATTGCCTACAAAGTCAATAGTTCGGCGTTCTGTAATAGAAATAATTTGGTACTTCAATCCTAAGGGTAGCCGCACACCAAATTAAACTTTTAGTCGCACGACAAAACATTTTGTCGTAACCTGTCTCAATGTGTTGCAGACGTCTCCAAAACCGTAGCAATGAGATGAGGACCGCACACCGGATGTGATCCTGTCGCGAGACGTATTTAGGCGTCTCACGGCAACAAAACGAAGCTCCTTTAAGTTACGTCTGGTGCGGTCTCTCCACCAGATGCGACTTTTTGTCATGCAACGTTTCGTCGCGATACATTTGTCTAATATTTGGTGTGCGGCCACACTTACTCGTACGGTTATCATTACACAGTCTAAAGAATGGTAGATCTAGGCTTAAAACCCCGCGATATGATATCGTCTCCATTCGTGGGCGCAAATAACAAGTGACGAGCCGTTTTCAATTTATTTTCTTTCCTTTCTTTTTCTCTTTATTGAAAGTTATTATAATTTCCCCTTCTTCTTTATTGAAAAGTTAGTGTATTATGAACGTCTCTATCCGTTCATCAGTATCAATATTATTATACCACGCGCCATGGCTGTTTGCTATGACGTGCACATCATGTGACTGGGCTAGTCCAATCAGATGGCCAAACAGCCGTTGTTCTCGTTCGTCATTGGCTAACTCATGGTGACGTCACGTCAAACAGCCATTGCGCATGGTATAGTCGTATCGCGTATAAGTGCCAGCATATAAGTGTAAGCAGTTTTCTTTGGTCCATTTTCATCCAGCAAACAGAAGTTGACCCAAAAAGACTGTTGACTTAGACTCCAATATTTTTTCCCTTTCTCCATCAGAGTCGAATGATAAGAAAAAAAGAAAAAGACACTGGAATTGGTTCCAAAGGTATCTCGAAAGTACATGACGTTTGTGATTAGAGGGGGGGGGGGGGATTCCATTAAATCTGGACGACAACAAAACATCATACCCCTATATTGATTTTTTAGCACTGGTACCTGCAAAGACTTTGGTGTTCCGGATGCGGACTGTTAAACCAAAAAGCTATACCAATCTTTAAAACGTAAATATTTGTCGTCGTTTAATTGCCTACGCTCACAATATGCCACCGTGACGTGGAGTAATTGACGACAGAGCTAGAAATTTCATATTTGCATCCTGATAATTAATAATAATAATAATAATAATTGATAATTGATAATCAATCCTGATAATCCTGATTGATAATTTGAATACTGTATTCAATAGTCTTCCCACGCTGTGATGCAGGTGTAATAAGTTTCCCTGAATCATAGTAGTGGTGGTGGTAAATCAGAATGTCAGGCGTAGAGATCCTGATCACTATAACTGTGACGTCATAATTACGTCATTCAGGATATCGTGAGTTAAGGAGGCTCTCAAGTACAATTTTCCTGAAGTGATTGATATTCAGAGGTGAGATAACCATGGCCACAACTTCATTTGCCTAACCCCAAACTTAACACATCATTCAGCAAAATAACTGTTCGAAATCGACCCATACTAGCTTCACAGCTACATAAAATCAAAACTAGAAGAAGAAAGAATCGGTTTATTCAGGTATTCAGTACAAAACGCCGTATGTGCCCTGGCTACCGTATGAGCTAAAAAAAAACAATACAATTGAATTACAAATGTCAACTTATGCCGCAAATGCAAAGTTTTGATGCATCAAAGAAAATAATAATAGTAATAATAGCAATAACAAACTTATAATATATAATTAAAATTATAATTTATAATTAAAATTATAATTTATAATTAAAATTATAACTTATAATTATCAATAATAAAATTATTCACTGCAACAAAATTATTACTACCATTATTAGCAAAGCAAAGTTACAATTTTATTTTATTTTATTGCAACCAAAACTTCTACGTTTCTAAACGACAGTAAAAAAATATTGAAATATTAAAAACACGGAAATGATTGAAGGCAATTTAAAAGCCTAGAAGCCAACATATACCGTTTCCGAAACTGTTACTTTCCATTGTGAAGTGCAAAGTTACAATTACAGCAAAAATATCATGCCATAGTCAAGGAAGAAAACACAATTAAATTTACAAAAAAAAAAGAAGTAAACTTCTAAAAAACCTACGTTTGCCTGGACAGAATTCGTAACCAATGTAGGTTAAAAAAAGGAAACACTTAAATTAACTTCCTTTCAACTGCTAATGAAGGAAGACGGGTATGAAAGACAGGGCACGCCAACGCACTGGTTATGTGCGCCCATACTTAGACAATTAAGGCCTTATTTGGCCAACAAAACGAAATACAGCTGAAGAGGTATAGCAAATTGCCAGTAGAAAATTGTTGAGGGTAAAGTTGCAGTCACCTAGAGATTGGCCCAATAAATCGATGTTCAATTTTTATAGCTTAAAATGTAGGTATTAAGAAGGACCACGGCCTCTTGAACCCTATTTGAATGTGACTACAATATTCTTGTTGTTATTTTTGTTAGAGAAATGTTGATTTCACCTAGAGAACGAACCAACGAACCTATTTTCAACTTTTATATCTTAAAACGTAGGTATGAACAAGCCCCAGGGCCTTTTGAACACTATTTTAATCTTGCTACAAGATATTCTTATTGTCGTTGTTATTATTGTTTGGAAAATTTTGCTCTCACGTAGAGATCGAACCAATGAACCGATATTTCAATTTTTATAGTTTAAAGTACAGCTGCTATTAACATGGACCAGGGCCTTCTGAACCATATTTTAATGTGAATATAATATGCGCGTCATTGTTGTTATTCTCGTTGGGGAAATTTTGCTCTCACGTACAGATCGAATGTATTAATAAGAACGAGAGCCTTTTGACTCCTATTTTAACGGCACTGATTTATCTAAAAAAAAAGTTCACCTTAATTATCTCTTTTCACGATTATCTCGTATACACATTCTAATTATTAAATTTCCCTGAAAAACCTCCAAGAAAAAAAATAACAGATATTAGTATTAAAAAAGTTTAAGCGTATAAAATACGATTGTAAGCCTTAAATAACCTAAAGCTCTAAAGGAACAGATACAGGTACACGACATGTAAGGCAACAGCATGACACTAATATATGTAAAAGAAGCTCCAGCTTTGCAAGCCTTAAAACAACTTAATGCTCTAAAGGAAATGATGTGTAAGCTCTCAGGATCGCACTAAGAAGCTCTAGCTTCGCAAGCGTTAAAAAACTTATTGCTCGAAAGGATAAGCCATAAGTATCGCATTAACACGTGTAAAAGAAGTCCATCTTTTTTTTTTTTGGGGGGGGGGGCGCTGTTGATTCTTCTGCACGGATTTTTTCTTGTCTGTTCATTTAGAACATTTAGTTTGTTTAAGGCTTGGTTTCTTTTAGAAGTATTAGTGCGACGCTTATGGCTTAGATATTTTCTTTTATCTGTTCCTTTAGAACATTAAGTTTTTTTAAGGCCTACATTCGTATTTTATATGCTTAGGCATTTTTTTAATGATAATTGATAAAGCTACAGCAGTTAAAGTTAACAGCAATTATGCATCGTTGATTGTAACAGCCAACTGGTTAAACTAAAATATTTAGCATATTCTAAGCACTTAGGAAATGCACCACCACCCTTGACTGAATGAGTTTATGTAGGCGTACCAATATGCCTTGCATATCAGTTGAAATAACGCTACACTGTTTAGCACTTTTCCTCCTGTTTAGTGGTGACTTGGTTGCACTCTCACCACATTTCTGAGATAACAGGCCGTTAGCACAATTTTTACCCCAAAGGAATTTGGGTGAACAACCTACCACTAACATTGTGCGTGTCTTCTTTATAATCGTTCTGTTAAATCTCTCAGCCGCCCTGCTTTGCTGGGTCGTGTAGAGATGTGTCCTCAGGTCCTTAATCCCTTTCTTCGACAAGTATTCTTCAAAAGCTTGGCAGCAGACTTCCTCTTCACTATCAGTTTTCAGGGCTTTAATCTTCTGCCCGGCCTGAGTTTCCACCGCATTCTTCCAGTGTTTAAAGATATTGAAAACC
>JAHWFP010157740.1:52229-67595 GCA_023313725.1 Lithobius niger | reverse complement strand
CAGGTCAAATAGGAGGAAAAATTAAAAACTGACGAAAGACGACAGGTTAAATAGGAGGGAAAGACGACAGGTTAAATAGGAGGAAAAATTAAAAACTGACGAAAGACGACAGATCAAATAGGAGGAAAGATTAAAAACTGACGAAAGACGACAGATCAAATAGGAGGAAAAATTAAAAACTGACGAAAGACGACAGGTCAACCTGATTCAGCAGACATCGAAAACTGAAAATGGTAGGCGCTAAAACGACCTCGTCTGGCAGACCATTCCAAACATTTACAACACGGTTACTAAAAAAGTATTTCCGTCAGTCCAACCTAGCCCATTCACAACACGCTTAAATTTATGCCCTCATGTTCTTTCTCACCCTCCGACATTAAAAAATTGACCACCGTCAGTTTCATGATGATCGTGTAACAGACCATAGGTTTAAGTACAAGGGGTCAGTAGTCAGCCGACGTTACTGAAGAGATTGGAGGTTCGTATTCGCTTTTAGTATAACTGGTGATAATTTTAATGCAAATAACTGCAAAGAATCTGCAAGAAATGAAAAAAAAACTAGATTGCAAAGGAATCCACCAAATTTAGAATCCACGTCAATTCTTTACGTTTCTCAAATGGTTTCTTGCCGAAGGGTCTTCTTGTGGTTGTCATTACCATAGACTTCAGACTCAATGCCGTTGCCTTTGGGTCTTGCGTATTATTTAGAGTAACATGAAAATTTTCCCTTCCCTTAACGAAACAGGATTTTATAGATAAAATTCAAACCCATAATACATCCAAAACCCAATAGCTGACAAGTCAAACACAAAACGACCACTCACCCATGATCAAAGCGTCAGAAGTTTGTCAACTGTAAATAAGCCCCTAGCTGTATAATATTGACTACAGCAACTCCCTTTTTTCCCCTTTACATACAACGTACGTTTTTGAACATCAGGTTTTTGACTCTGTGCATTCAACTGCTATTGGTACTAACGGTGTTGGACGAATGCTAAAGAAAAGCCATAAAGAGGAAGCTTGGGTCGACACCATGGAAAGTAAAAAGTCTGTTTCTTCTCTTTTTCGTACTTCCGGTAAAACGGCGAACCTCTAATCGTTAGCTCACGAACCGTTCTTTTTTATGGTAAGATTTTTCAAATATTTTATATTAGCTTATACCAATAATTTTAACAATACGTGACCATGAAATGTTGCATGTTCTTCCAGATTAAATGTATTGAGGACGGCCCTCACAATACATTAATAATTTCACCTGTAGTACTGTTATCAGATCGCGAGTGATTGGTATTTTTGTTTTTTTTATATGTAAAGTATTTTTTCTTATTTTTTTTTTTGTATTTTTGTGTGTCTTGTTTTGTATCTGACTTTTACAGGTAATAAATACTTCATGACATGCCAAAAAATTGTACATGTTAATTTTCATAAAGTATACCAGCATGAAGAAATTACAATCCAATTTTAAATTAAATTTGCCCCTCCTTGCAACGCGTTTGTGTGAATAGTGTTACTACTTTTTAACCCAAATTTCTATAAACTTCGTCTAGCTTATTGGTTGTATGGCGACTAGAAACAGTCACACAAAGCAACTAAATACCCTGACTTTCTCTGTATTTCCTGTATTTCCTGTTAACAGCAATAAATTCAATCAACGTGATTATCAAGACATTGCATTTACAGGCAGTAAAGCAAATTAGAGTGTATGTATACATGCCATAGATCGGGCTTAACAAAAAGCCACTTCACTGACACTTGATGCATACTTCATAGCATGGATACGGAACAATTAAATTACCTGAAATTGATGACGAAACTGTTTAAAATTAAACAAATTCAGAAGTTTTTTATTTTATTTTAGCATAACATTCTGGTGACATAGAACTTAAGATATAATATATATACATGCCCAGTCAATAACTCAGATGAGCCCCGTCTCTCCCCCCTCCCCAACCCTGACAATGTCAAAAAAGCAGTTCACCATCAAAAAACTGCAAAGCGTCAAGATAGAGACTTGAAAATACTCATAGAAGGAAATATTCAACAAAATAATATAAACATGTGACAAACATGACTTTATTGAGGAAATTCATGTATGCAATTCATGTATTCATGTATCAGTCGGTCGTTTTTGCGTTTAGGAGTAGAGGGTAAAATAGGATCAAAAAATAATATGTATTACAAGTGAAAAATTTCCAAAATTGCCCCTCAAGGCTCCTCACTATTAAAAAGTCAATTGTTTTCCACTAAATGCAGGCTGGAATGCTTGCGTTTAATTTGGTACGAGTATTATTCATGCGAGCTAAGTGGTACACTTAATTTGCTTCAATTACGTAAGTGCTTTTCGTAATGAAGTCTTAATAGCCTTGAGTGAGGAATGTCGCCAACATAAATTGGTAGTAATTTGAAGGATGGAAAGTTCGTAGCTAGTCAGGCTACAGTTTTGGCACCAACCCAGCATAAGCCGTTAAGCCGTAGTTCGGAGTAAACCAATGCAGTTTACCTTCTTGTGTTTGAGTGAGAAATGTAGCCATCATAAAACGATAGTAATTTGATGGAAGCAAAGTTCGTAGTATATGACAACTGCAGTTTTGGCACCGACCCAGCATAGGCCGTTAAGCCGTAGTTCGGAGTAAACCAGTACACTTTACCTTTTGTGTTTGAGTGAGAAATGTAGCCATCATAAAATGGTAGTAATTTGATGGATACAAAGTTCGTAGCATAAGACAGGCTGCCGTTCTGGTACCTACACAGCTTACGCCATTAAGCTGTCATTCGGAATAGACCAGTGCAGCTTTCCTACTTGTGATACAAACCTACCAATTCCACATGGTTGAATAACATAAATGTTTGAAATGTAGGTATATGACTGCCGCTTTTTAAATTTTTGGTGACGCACGGTGAACGGCAGAGTGAAGCAGCTTCTCATTTTGTGCTTGTCTATCTGCCTTTCTGCGGTCCACGATAGCTTTTGAAAACATTATCTTATTAATTTCAAGTTTTCTAAACGATTCTATGGCTTCTGCTCGAATTCACCATACCCCGTTTCTCTGACACTCAGACATTCATTGTAACTTGAAACTAGTATTTAAATGAGAATTTCCCACCTGCCCAACTTTGCGTAATGTTGTTTTAGGCCGTCTAGTAATGAAGCTTACACAATTATTGCGTATTATACATAGTTCTTACTTTCTCCTTTATTTCTCAATATTTTCGTAAACATAGCATACCTACACTGATTGTATTTAGTAAGAAATGGTTTCTTCTTGCTCATTCAGCACACTCCGTTTCTTTCAGACTCACGGGATTCATTGAAAATTGAACCTAATAATTTAGTGAGAATTTATTTGTCAAACTTCGCGTAATATTGTTTTTGGGACATCTAAAAATGTAATAAATCGTAATGTAATAATAAATCTTACATTATTTGCGTCTTTAGTTTTCAATGTCATCCTACTTTTGCTTTTTTCATTATCATAAGGCGGTACTCTAAAGTCTTATTGTATCAGCGTTCTTATTGCCAATGTTTAAAACTTTGACGATAACTAACTGATCATCACCCTTTTGAAAGAATCATTGTATAAAAATGTGCTGATAAGTAAGTTATCACTACACTTTGCCAAGTTATCATCACAAATTTTTGAACAGTTAGCCACCCCCCCCCAAAAAAAAAACTTTATTAGGTAGCCTATTCGTGACCATCTAACATTGAAAATTCAATTCGAAATCTGATGTTTTCAAAAATAAACGAAATTTTTTAAACCATTGTCTGCAACACTTAAATCTTCACATAATCTGTCACTATTGCAACACCATGCTTAGAAATGTCGTTTTCATTCGTATGCCTCAACCCAAGCCCTGAATTGTGTATGCCTTAACTCAAGCCCTAAAAACACTCAATCCTCACTGCGATGTCTTACAGTATTTTTGCACTTACCTAATTCTTTTAATGGACCTTAATTCATTGGAGTCTACAACACCAAAGCGGTCGGAAGGAAGTAGCTGAGAAAGTAATTCTCAGCATCTACGATCAATTTGAAAAAGTAAATCACCATCGCTGGTTTTTCCGCCATGATTTGCCTATTCTTGAGGACTAGCATGTTTTAAACAATGGAGGAAACAATACGAAACAATGTAGGATTTCAAGCCAGTTATTACCCTCTTATTGTAGCAGTGAACGTTGATATTCTGTTTTAGAACTTCAAAGGGTTTCAAAGAGTTTAACGAGCGTTAACTACTCCTGGTTATCTGCCCGAACTGGTTTCGGAATCAACAATGAATTCTCGGACTGTACCCTCGGGAGTATTTCTTCCTCGATCTCTCCTAAAACACCTCATTAACGTTAATTGCTGCAATAAGACAATAACTATTACTTGTTTCCTTTGTTTTGCCGTAAACATGGCATACCGAAGAATGTGTGTTCCCATGCGTACTAATTCATTGTTACTTACGCGCACTTAATGCGTATTTTCGGTTACCAACAATTGTGAACCCCAAAGCATGGATGATAAAACAATTTTATCACGTGTATAAGGTGCACCTGCATCAAGACTAGCCAGCCAAATTGTATCTCGCAGTCTTCCCCTTAGGCAGTCTTGACATCTAAGTCCAAAAGGCAACGTAAGTAGGTTTGTTTACGTAATTATTTAACACCTATCGAGCCCGTTTGGCTTTCCGTCCTGTTTAACATTAGCAGATCTTAAGAATAAGCGAGTGTCAGCTCGGTTCTTCATAGTTGATTCTGCACTATAGCAGGGACTTGTAGC
This sequence comes from Lithobius niger, assembly GCA_023313725.1. Taxonomy (NCBI): domain Eukaryota; kingdom Metazoa; phylum Arthropoda; class Chilopoda; order Lithobiomorpha; family Lithobiidae; genus Lithobius; species Lithobius niger. Next base: position 62,832 of record JAHWFP010157740.1, on the reverse strand, counting down.
AACTTCCAATTAATTTGTCGTCAGTTACTAGTAACTGCTGCAAACTATCAAGGAAAACCATTTGGAAGCAACCATTCCTGAAGCCCGCATTGAAGAAATAAATAAGTCTTTTGGTAGCCCACGGCTTCATAATAAGACTTAGCGCCCTACTGTTAAAAACTGCAAAATTTAAGCGAAAACCCAGATCGATTCATTTTGGTTCTCAGCAGTGAATTAACCGTTCGCTGGCCAACAATGTTACTTTCCTGCGCCCAAGCATCGTTACATCTCTGTTCCAATGTGTTGTGCCTCACCTCCTTGTTGTATCATTGTTGCAGCATTGTATGATTTCGACACTGTTAGCCTCTGCTCTCGCCTGGGAATCGTTGCCGGGTGCTGCAGATAAAGGGCCTTAGGGATGCGTCAGGCAGACGACCGGGTGCGGATACCGTTCGCTAAAACCTTTTGATCATTTGATCTCTTGCTCTCTCTAGGAGTGGTTACGCTCGCTAAAACCCTTTGAAACCTTTTTTGATCTCCTCTTTCAGTTTCTGTTGAAAATTCTCGTTGTCAAACGAACTCTAACAAGCATCCTATAGTTGCTTGACATGGCGTCTACTGTAGTAGCAAGAAATGATAACACGAAATGTAGAATTCTTTCTTAATATTGCGTAAAATCCTGAATGCAAGGGTCTTTTATTTTTTATTTTTTTTATTAAGAGTGTCGAAAAAGATTTATTGCAAAACCAAGGACTCCCGCCCGCAAAGTTTATATTGTCAGACATCATTGTTAGTAAGTCATTATTCAATCTCTTTGTCATTGTTTCATTGATGACCACTGACTATCCATCTATCTGAAAGTGATGGATTCACGATTTTCGCGAATTTGACGGCCCTGATGGTAAATAAATATGCGGCCAAACAGCCTAGAATTTGTTGAAATAGGCAGTTTTGCCGCCCTGATACCACCAGATGATTATTACAATTTGTTAGCTGCTTCTATAGGTGAAAAAAAGTTGTAAAGAACACCGATTTTCCGATTTTGTGCAAGGAGGTAAAACTGATAAAATCCCTGCCATCCTGATAAAATTGCATATGCGACAGATTTGGCTGAAATGTGGCATTCAGTTCCACATTTGACTGGGAATCGGGCATTTTTATGATTTCACTGTTGCAGAGGTGCTAACATCAAAGATTTTACTCATTTGTAATGTTATTTCTATGACCGTTGGGAACACGCAACATGTAATCAAAAATTCGTCCCCCTATTGTAAGTATCATTGTATAAAAGCCAGACAGAGAAAACGTTACTTCCGGTGTAGGCAATAAAAATGTCTGCCACCAAGTTTTCTACATGGTGTACCTAGCTTACCCCATGCACTAATGAAAAGTGTTTTCCTTAGAAAATTGCGATATCATCCCCACCAACGAACAACCGCCAAGCCAATTCCACCGACTGTTACTTCAGAGGTTAAATGAAAAACTTGACCATTGTTAGTGATAGTAGAAATGATCATGTTTTTCACGTAACAATGATGAAAAAGACGGTGGAATTAGCTCGACGGTTGTATGAAATTAAATCTGGAAAGTAGTTTCCTGCTAAAACCCGAAAATTATACATTTCTTAGTAATCGGGGTATTATAGCCGATAGTCTCACGTCAAACTTTTATTATTGCCAAGATAGTATGGAGTGATGACGGTCTCGTCACAGATCTAATAAAGCAAAGCTGGAACTTTCTTATAAGACGTATAAATACATCGTGTAGTTACATTTCTTTCACGTATCGAACTAACAGAACGTGTGACCTTACGGGAATCAAAGAAATTCTAGCGAATTGTTACAAATTTTGTTGTTTCGTGATTTATTAACGGAACGACCCAACCCTGAAGCCATTAAGTCGACGCGCCATTAAGCCTCAACCCCCCCCCCCCCCCTGAAGCATTGCTACTTGCTATCACAGTTTGGTTGCGTTCTTTACTTAAGGAAGCAAGCCACGGAGAATGTAAACATTGGATATACGTTTGTTTAACGTTGAGAATTTTATATTAAATGGACTTTAAGGTAGATAGTATGCATGGTAAACAGGACGCCGGAGTTTAAAACAGACGTTTTTGCAGTAAACGCACTTAAAATATTAATATTTCAACATTAATTGAATATATTAGTGGACTTGTACGTAAAAGTCAAATGTTTGGTAGCAAATTGATCAGCATTGCAATTCTAATAAGTACAAATGCAAACATGTTTACATTGCTATTTGGACTTATATTTCAGAATGCCTGAGCAGAGAATCGAACCCACGACTTTTGAAACCAAAGGCCGAGGTCTTACCGCTGAGCCATATTGACACGGCTTAGCAGTAGGACCTCGGCCTTTGGTATCAAAGGTCGTGGGCTCCATTCCCCGCTCAGGCAGTCTGACATATAAGTCCAAAAGACAACGTAAATAGGTTTGCATCTCACGGTGGTCATCGTGTCTGAGCGGTGAGAGAGCTCAGCCTGGTTGCTGGAGGTTTGCGGAAAGGGGACCTTGGCAAAGTCCTCGCCAGGACTGCCGGCCAGGGTAGCGTGAGAGGCTACCATGCTCCTTCAGAGGCTATGGGATGTATTCTGGCTAATTCTGGACAATCTTTCGGCCCTGACGATGATCGGAGGATTCCCGGATCGAATCCACGGGGCTGGCACCCCCCGTTACCAGATATTTCTTCTTCTTCTCTAAAAATCTGGAAATGTAAAAAATTAAACTGGTTCTGCCATACAAGCATTGATTCGGCTGACTTAAGGCTCGTCAAAATTTCAAAAATAAAAAATAAATTATTTGACTCTTGTAAAGCCGTTGTCTTTCCGTCTTGTTTTATGCATTTCTAGCTGCTGCTATCCATTTGGTGTCTGTATTTTCTCCAACTTTGACAGAGTTAGTAATCATACATGGCGTACATCAGGCAGGGCCTTTTGCATACCAAAATGTAGTTATAAGCGAGTGATAAAATCCCGTACATTTTGGTAGATTCCAAATATTTATAATATGCATATCTTAGTATTTCAGCAGTGATCAATACCGAAAACTGGAGTCGCCTGGTGAGTGGGAAGTCATTGTGAACAAGGTGGAAAGAAAAAGAAAGAAGTACACTCAATGGAACCGAAATGTAATTCAGAAGCAGATTTGAATGAACTTGCATTACATGTAATCACAACATAAGCAAAAAATGCATGTAAGAATTCAATTAAAACCTCGATATTTCACGTCGATCCAAAGTCCTTTTCAAGAGGAAAAATAATTCCAAAAATGGCAAAGTCACAATTAAAATTTAAAAAGAAGAACAGCCACGGATGTCCCTTAGTGGCAACTCCCACGATATGCGGTCCACAAAAATTTGGGCAAAACCGAACAATTAGTTTCATTTGTTGTTAGGTTTTCTCCAAAATTTTGCTCAGTGAATGACCTAGGTGTTCTGACTGCCAATAAGGGACATTCGTGTTTCTTCAGCTTTTTTAATTTAAAATATAACTCCGCCTTTTAGGCCCTATTTTTACTCTGGTAAGGAGTTTTGATAAGCTCGAAAGTCGAGGTTTTCATGGAATTCCAACATGCACTTTTTTCGCTTATTTTGAGATTACACCGAAATGTAAGGCCTTCTACCAGACTCATTATATCATCGCTTTTTATATATTCGTTTGAGATCGTACTTACTGCGAATTCGTCTGCCTGAATTTCCTGATTAACCTTTTCCGCACCAGGACCTACGCAAGAAAGCAATGACTAATACCGCTTCCACACTGGACCCCGAACACCGCGTTCGGTGTCTGGGCCCCGACTTGTACCCACAGGCAAAACCCGACACTCTTCCTTCCTTGCCCCTTTCCACACTGAGACTGCACTGCACTGCGCTGTGAATGAGGTTGGCGCTAATGACCAAGTTGTCGACGTGCCCTTAAGCCTCAATCCCCACCCCCCCCCCCTTCACTCTGAACCCCGACATCACGTCCAAGGTCCGGACTTTAGTTAATCTTTCTCTCGCTACAACATTTTCGGTGCTATCGCTGTTCCATTCTCTCCTCCCTCTCCCGTCCCCTCCTCTTGCTTTCCCTTTAACTCGCTATTGCTTATTAGCCTTTGAAGAGTCAAAACGTTTCCCTGAAGTGCGGGTCCGCGCACCGACCCTTTCCACACTGAAACACGGGGTCAGAGTCCCGATTTAAGTTCCGACTTCGAGCAGGACTTGAAAGTCGGGTTCGGGTCAGGACCTGAGTGAGTCCAGGACAGACTCGGCCCGGGGCAGGTCCAATCATTTTCGCCAGTGAGGGAGGGGTATGAGTCTAACGAAGAAAAGCAAATTTCACGAGGGTTGGGGGTTGGGGTATAGATGCTGTATGGCGCGTCGACAGTTACGTCATTAGCGCCAACCTCAGTAACAGGGTTAGGCTTAAGTGCTTGGTCTCCGACCTAACACAATGCTGGATGGAATTGAATTCCCGACCAATGCACAAACTAGACTTTAAAAAAAGTTTCGTCAGGGTATTCGTCTGGAGTGAAATGCGTTAAAAGGACTAGTTTCTACTCAAGGAAAAATCTGTTTCGTTACACTGGTCAGTGATAATAACGCAGCTCAAAGAAACAACAATCAGCCGATGAAGAGAATTGAGTTCTAGCAACCCTTTGTTTCCATGGTGGTAATGTACGCTGTTCTTAGAGACCACTGGACGTGACAACAGCTGCAGACAGACTAAACTTAATAAGATATTTCAAGGCCTAAATGTGCTAAACTATACCTTTGAGGTGCTTGTGTAAAATGGTTTGATTGACAATTACAATTTTTAAATCAGCAAATGTTTACAATCTGCCTCCTAGGTCATCAAGTTGAGTGTTTAAATGTTTATGTGTGTTATAGTGCACAGTCACTGGTGAGAAGTAAATACATTCACTTGCGTTAAGTATACATATCCATGATCTTATTTGTAAACTGCGCAAGAAACGTTTGTTTTCATAGGTAGTAAAAAAAATTAGCCATGTAGGACTTAATTTTTCATAAAAGTGCTTCTTCCCTTTTTTCCATCACTAAGTCAAATTTTTGTAACAATGATCTGCAACGAAAAACGAAAAGATCTATCTTTATCCTCCCAAATTGCAGAGATAGTATATTTAGTCAACTCATGAAAAGCTGTATTAATGCGACTAAGCGGCAACCGCACCAGACTCCCCTAACAATCTTTTCTTGTATCGTTTTCTTGCAGGTTTTGTTTGGAGTTTGGATGACGTGCAAGGCCCATCGTTCGTACACGAACCCGCTAGCGTCGTGGACTTCTCCAATAACACGGGTGCTCGATTGGACTGCGTGGCCCGAGGCAACCCCTCCCCGAAAGTTACATGGGTCCTGGCGGACGGACGGCCAGTCCGCGACGTGCGAAACGTGCGCGTCGTGTGGGCCAACGGCAGCCTGGCCTTTCCTCCGTTCCGCACGTCCGAGTACCAACAAGACGTGCACGCAACCATCTATCGGTGCCAAGCGAGCAGCAGCGTCGGCACCGTCGTCAGCAGGGAGGTGCGCTTGAGAGCAGGTAAGACAAAGCCGACCTCTTTGTTTTTTATGTGGAGGGGAAGGAATAAAAATTAGGTCTGGTGCGACATTTTATCCCCTTGAAGTGGATTGGTCGTAAGGTTTGAAAACGTGCAGATGACCACGAAAGTGTATAAAATTGTTGTGGGGGTTTCAGATCGATAAAGTCAGTGCTAGGAAATGACCAATTGGGCTGTACCTTGACCACCGTAGGTGTCATTCAAAGGTTATTACAGAGTTGGCTGGAGAACCTTTAGAAGGATGGAACGGGGGGGGGACACGCTACGTGAAGAAACTGAGCTGATTACACCTGGAAAACGGATCTCGGTAAAAACCCATCAGGAGCCGATACAGATGTACAGAGATGTTTTTGCAGGAGGTACAGATGTATGACAAGATTTAGATTAGGGGTTTGAATAATATCTCTGTAATGTGTGGTGCAGTGGCAACCCGGACCACTGCACTGTGACTGAGGTTGGCGCTAATGACCACGTTGTCGACGCGCCATTAAGCCTCAATTTCCCCCCCCCCCCCATCTTTAGTCTCAAGGTCATCTGGTAGAGAAGCTGTGGGTTTCCTTTTCTGGTTCCAGACTAGTTGACTCAATATTGCCAGAATCTCATTTTGTTACAGAAATGCTAAAGACGATCAACTTCCTGCATGTGCGTCAGTTGGCTTTTAGCCAGTGGACGAGACACGCAATCTCTACCCCCAGTTGGCCGTGACTTGAAGAAACCAAGTTTCAAGATCGTCGACACTGTTGCGCACTTAGTTGACTAATGGTAGACTAATCACTGGGCTAATCGTAAAACGAGTGATAGTTTTCGCACTTACTAGGTAAAACTTTTGTAAAGTATTTTAACGTGGGATATCCTAGAAAATAGTTACGACCAGTCGTTCCACAAATGGCTGCATGGGGTCGCGACCCAAAACGAAATATGGAACATGTGGTAGTACTATCGTGGACACTCCGTCGTGACCTACGAACTCTCCTTTGAATCGCTTGTGGACCATAGACGATCCGACATGCTGCAGTGTGGATAGTGAGACTGCCAGGCTCCGTGCTCAGGACAGTGAAACTGCCAGGCTCGTCAACAATTATGGGAGTTATTCTGGCCTTTTTTGGAGAATATCTCGGCCGAGCCATAACGGCAATTTTTTGATCTCCCACACTCATTCAGCCTTCTTTGTGCTTTTAAACGCCTCGAAAGGTTTAAAATTTGTGTTGGTTTAACTTTACGATCAATTGTTTGATTTAGACGACTTTAGCTCAACAAAATTAATAGATTAAAAAAAATTGGTAGAGGACACCTACCTATGAGAGTGCTGTCTTTTAGCCTTTGTTTTCACGTAGTATTATTTTTATGCTGTATTGTGCTTTATGAATAAATTAAGAAGTTAGAATTTAGAAATTCACATTAGAGCAAGTTTATACATTACTATTTTCTTATCAGCATCCAGTGACCTCCACTCGGGGCACCGATTCCTCCAATTAAATTTTACATTATACCTTACACGCTTACAAAAATAAAGCAGGAAAAATGCAGGAAGAAGATAAATAAACAAAATTCTGCTTCCGGTCACTGCGACGGGGCTTTGTTTATTCAGGTAGAAATTAGTTACCATATTGAATGAATAAGAAGGAGCACCCATAAAGGTACCGGATCGTAAGAAAAGTTACCGATCCTTATCACCCAATTAATACAGGTAAAATAACTTTAATAAACATTATTAACCAATTTGTTTACCCCAAATTTTCATGTTGAAGCTCTATTAATAACTATATTTCGCAACAAACTGTCAGTGTTGCAAAAATGTCTAGTGATTTATCAATAGGCACGCCATGGAAAAAAATTGTTGCAAAAAACAAGCTGGTGCTGCTTTTATACATATTAGGGCTATGCTGATGACTTACATGTATTTTTCTTGTATCTGTTCGTGTAGTGCCGTGCATTTTTTAAGGCTTACGCGTTTTTTAATACTGATATCTGTTATTTTTGTTGTTCTTGGAAACATAATACAACTTAATTGCGATACGAGATAACTGAATTGAATACTTTTTGAGATAAAGCAGACACACGAGATTTAACATAAAGTAGATAAATAAAAATTTTCAAGGCAAGAGACAAACAAGACTTAATTAGATAAACTAGGTTTGACTTAAATGAGATAAACGATATTATAGATAATTAACTGATATTTTGGGCTAGCTATCTAATATTTATCTCATACATGTATACGTAGCCTATCCTAATATTTATTTGGTCCTAAATTCTCGTCATCAGATTTTTTTCGATAAAGTTTGTATCTGCAGCTTTATTCGTAGGATTACTGTTATGGATTCTTGTCTCCACTGACCACTCTTAGTATTAAACTGTTCTCATGACTCACGCTACTAATGCTTATTAGAGGAATTTAAACAAAGTTAGGGAACTTTTGTTTTTCATCAGCAAGTAACGTTGCTTCGGGTTCAAGATAAAGGTAAAAAAGTTCCAACAACAACAAAATTCCCTGGACTTTGTAAGTAACTACGTTTTAAGCTACAAAAATAAAAAATTCAGCAAACCGTTATCATATTAAAATATCGCTCAAAAGGCCTTGGTCGTTGTTCATACCTACATTTAAGCTATATAAATTGAAAATCGGTTTATTGATTCGATCTCTAGGTGAAAGCAAAATTGTCCCAACAAGAATATTGTAATCACCTTAAAATAACTGTTATAAGAGTCTGGGTGTTTTTAATACCTTACGTTATAAACTATAAAAATTGAAAGATTGGTTCACTGGTTCAATCTCTAGGTGACAGCAAAAGTAATATTGTAGACGCGGTAAAACACCATTCAAAAGGCCCTGTTCCTTGTTAATGCCTACATTGTAAGCTATAAAAATTGAAAATCGGTTCTTTAGATCGAGCTTTAGGTGAGATCAAAATTTCCCCAACAGGAATAACAACAACAACAAGAACATTGTAGTCACGTTAAAGTAGCGTTCAAAAGGCCCTAGTTCTTAGTAATACCTACATTTTAAGTTAAAAAGCTATAAAAATTAAAAATAGTTTCATTAGTTCGATCTCTAGGTGAGAACGAAATATCCCTAACATGAAGAAAAACAACAAGAATATTGTAGTCACATTAAAATAGCGTTCTAAAGGCTCTAGGCCTTTTTCATATCTATGTTTTAAACTATAAAAATAAAGAATCGGTTCATTGGTTCAGTATCTACGTCAGGGCCAAGGGTGCCAATAACAAAAACAACAAACGGCCATTCTGTGGAGGCCAAACGGTTCCTTTGTTAAACGGTTAACATTTTTAACGTATTACAATATTTATGATACGATCTCCTATGTGCTAAATTTCTAAGTAAACTATAGGGATAAATTTTACCTTAAACAAGTAAGTTCATGCTGACATCAATTTTTCATAAGTAACGGCGCTAATTGTGTACTCTGCTTGTCTCAATATAAAGTGTCACATTTTTGCTTTGAAGTTTGCATTTTCCGTATTATTAAGCATCCCCCTCCCGCTCCGGTTGTAAATTTTCCCGAAAACCGTTAACCCGCCTCACAAACTGCTCAAATAAATAATAATTCTCCTTTGATTTTCATCCATGCCGGTCTGGATTTGAAGGGTCTTTATCGTTTTATTGAACTGACGATTTATGCGCCTCAAACTTGTCACAACACTTCTGCTGAAGACAGCACTCCCAAAAAGTAGGAATAACTGTTTGAGTGCCTGCGTAACTCCATAAGTTCTGTAGAGAAGAAGGGTTTCAAAACATACACGATATTGTTTGAAAGACTTATCATTAAAATCAACTTTATAAACAGTGCAGGGATGTAGTGTGTCGTCTGCAAAGGTGTATTTGCTTGAACACAATTGCTAAGCCCATTCCTTTCCCATATGTTCGCTTCTTATGTAACATTTCTTTTCCAGAAAAAGCTTTCAAAATACGTACAGCACTAATTATTTTGGCCTTTTCTCCTTCAACGAAATTCAGCTTTTTTTCTACGCACTAAGGGTTAGGTAAAAGTAAAGTCCGTTGTTTCCTGTCATGATATTAGGTCGTCGTCGTTGGCTTGACTCAAAAAAAAATGGCGGAGGCGCACGTGCATCGCTCATGCTAAATTACACCAGCGGTTAACCGCAACTTCCTGCCTAGGACTGCTTTATTTTCTGCCCTGTGTACCCCTTCACGCGACACCTGACGTATATTGCCGCCAAAGCAGTTTTCCTGGCAGGATTAATAGCGTCCAATATATATATATTATACAGAAGGGAAAATAAAAATTAAAGAAGGTACTCGTAGCTAGGATACCCGTCGCCAGCAGCGATGCGACTTCCACGCGGACAACCCCGTTATAGCATCCTCTAATGGAAAAGCAGAATATAAATTATTATTCCAAGCAATTTCTGACGTTGAAGAATTATTCGTTTTCCTAGTCCTTGGGGATGGTCTTCGTGCAATCAATTTGTGGTGGTTGGGAAAGAGGGAGGATCTAGAAGATCGGAATAGACTTTTGTGGTGGAAAACCCAAAATTTCGAAAGCCGTTGATTGTCATGGGCAAGGAAATAAACATCCGACTTGCAAGGCGAAATTCGTGTCTTATCTTTCATATAGTTAAAGTTTCCACGCGAAAAACCCATGCTATTAGTACAAAAAAACTGCACAGTATAGTATATTTTACTAACTCTGAAAAATGTTTATTAAGTAAAAAGCTTAAAGAAAGAGCAAGAAGTAAGTAATATGTAAAAATGTTCCTGGGTCGAATGTTCAAAAAATCATGTTGCTCATTTCAACTTTAATCTGATTTATTTTCCAAATAATTGTAGTTTTTTTTAATGTATTAAAACACTCACGAACAGCGTTTAATTTTTCAACATTCTATTTTCTTGCCTAAATCAGGAAAGAATTCGAACTGTTAGGAGATTTTATTGTACGTATTGAATTACGCCGTTCTAGTTGGTAGCAGATCTTAAAGTTGGTATTTGTTTGCCCGGGGCTTGGTTTTGCCCATGATTTGGTTTCACAGTATTTGCCTGGTGTTTCCCGGACTTTCATTTAGATGGG
>JAHWFP010157740.1:6383-47229 GCA_023313725.1 Lithobius niger | reverse complement strand
TGAATATAACTTCAACGCTCTCCTTTTTGGGGTATTTCTTTGGAAGTTGCAACAAATCCCTTGAAACTGAGGACTGTGTAAAGCTGAGGGAACGCTTCAACGTTTTCGGGAGGAAGATTGCAATCCATTTTCCCAACGAAATACAAGGTGTGTGCAAAGGCCTTTAGTATTTGTTCCAGCACGGAATGTTCCATTCTGGAGAACCTTGACTGGAAGCAAAATCAATTATTTATAGAATAGCAACTGAGATGAAGAATATGTCTTTCTGGCCAGCGAACTTTAAAATCCGCGCCTGTACTGATCGCGTGAGAGATGTTGGCCGGCCATCCGTCTGGCGCCTCGCCACCGACTGGCTCTGCATTTCAATTGGCTCACTGACTTACCGGCCGTTTAAAGCCGAACAACTCACGTGTGCATGGAAAATTTTCTCAAGATTCTATTGCCGTGCAGGGAAGGATCAGCAAGGACCGCGTGCTTTGTGGCTGGGAAATCTGGAGGGCAGTGACTGTGGAAAGTGCTAACTCACCATCACAAAATGCTAAGCGCCGTGAAGGCTCATGAGATAAATTCCGAGTTCAATTCATCTAAATTGATTGTATTTCTTTAATATAGTCGATAACCATTTATTGAAGAAGTGACATGAATGTTTTTAGATGAATTTTTATGAGTCAGTACTCCTTTCGGTTTAATTTTCTTGAATTTTTCTTCAGCCTTTCTCGGTGGGTCACTAAAAATGGACAGAGTTAGTGGCGCACCCAGAGGGGGGCAAAAGGGGGCAGTTGGTCTTCCCAAGGTCCGAGATTAACATTAAAACTGAACAATTACATGCACTTCTATTTTTTCATGTTTTTTCCCATAAATAAACCCTCTCTCAACAATCCAAATTCGTTCTCCGACCCAATGTTTCTTCTCCCTCCCCCACCTTCCAAAGTGTGACAAATTATTTGCATTGAAGCTTAAGAAGTACGCAAATTGCTGCCATTAACAACATTTCTCAAATTAGGCTTTTTTAAAGTAGGAAAAAATCATTGACATTGTTAAAAATGTGTTAGCTTCGAACCCATTTTGTTTGTGCCCCTTCCAATCAAAATTCCATGGTATGCCGCTGGGCTGAGTTGGAAACTGATTTTGCAATATTCTTTTGTTTTCTACGTAGCATATATTTCATGCTGCCCTCAGACTGGTCTTCAAACCTAATCATCCTTTGGCTCTAATACCTAGCACTCAAATTCATAGCCATTGACAACAATTATAGCGACGAAAGATTCGTTTAGTGGTTGAAGTGTTGATCCATTAACAGCAATTTGGTGGCTCAATTACACATTTATTTACTCCTAAAATTACATCCTACAGGTCAAGGGGAGTACAGATTCGAATCCGCTGTTATTAATTACATGAAACCTGATTGTATAATATGTATAAAAGAACAAATAAAGCGGTGGGGGGACGCGAATCTCAGCGGCTGAAAAACATTAAGTTTTAAGGATAAATTCTGTTTGTTTACGTCGCATCGCTGCCTTCAGTAAATTTCGGCATGTAAACAAATCCCCATCCATTCTTCTGAAGGCACTTAGTGAGCGGTGCTGGCAATAATTTGGCAGGGAAGAACGAAAATGGCTTCATGGCTTGTTGTCGTGTAACGCGAACCTGTGGAATGCCACTTTTCATAATTCATCTCGACCTAATTAGGCAGGTCGGATGATGGTAACCTGAGATGGAGTGGAGTGCACAAAATGTACCGTTAAAGCTCGGATTCGTGGGTGGCATAATTTAACCGGATATGCTCGGTTGTAGACATCACACAGAGTTGTTAACAAGTATTGATGACGATAACTTTAAAGTGATTCATGACAAACTAAATCCCTTATTTGTAACCTGCCACGCAGCAACAATTTATATTTCTAAACAACGTGGAAGAAAAGTTGAAAGCATAACAACGTCATAAAAAAAGGAAAATATTCAAATTAACGTCATTTTTAACTGACGTTGAACAGTGACGGAAGGGACACTTTTAATAGGAAATAAGGAGGATGTTTTTACACGCCACAATCGACATGATCACGAGCGTTTTTCGGGGCCCTTCTCCCCCTACTCCCCAAATGTACAAAGTGGGGAGTACATTTCGAATAGTAAATTAAAGGGGTTGCGTTTTGTAAATTACGGCAAGTGGTCAAATGTACGCTGGCGTTACGTAATGTCAGTCCATTACAATTGCCTAAAAGTAAGGTAGCTCTACTTTTGCGAAAACGTATGCTGGATGGCAATAACCAGGTGTTTTCTGCACCTATCTCTTACCTTTTTATTCTGCACATGCACTACTCAATATGTCCATCTTAAAACAGTGTCTCACTCAAACCCAGTATATCTAGAAAGTAAATATTCGTCACTTATAAACTAACAGAGCCCTTCATCGTATTCAGGTCAGAGTGTATAAGTACGTTACCGTGAAAGTGTTTGATTTTTTTACGGAAATAGTTTACAATTTTTAGCTGGAGTTCCATTAGAATAATTCATTGCCAGTTTTACCGTAATATTCTTAAAAATGACGAGATTAGGGGGATTACAATGTAGTATCTGTCATGTTACTTATTGCCCGAAGCCGCCGCCTTTCGTTGCCATGCCCAATTTTTTTGCAGTAAGCCGAAAAACAACCGTGAAAATTACGGCTGAAGCCTAGCCTACCACCAAAAAAAAAAAAAAAACCCGGTTAAGCCGAACATTTTCTGTACCGTTAGGTTAAAACAATGCTGTTTTATATAATTTATATACGTATATTGTTAGAAATGGAGTCTTCATACTCGGCCAACTTCTAAACCTACAGCAAATATAGCTGTAGATCACTGTATTGCTTAACCTTAGCCACATTCTCTTGTTACGACGCCTCGACATAGGCCTATGCATTTTGTTGGCTGCCGTACTACTGAGAAAGAAAATAATAAAACTGTTTAGTGTTGCTTTTGGAAGCATGAGTTTGAATTTGTGGCCCTTGTTCAGATTACCGGACTAATTTCAAACAAAGGTAGGTCAATCGATAAGTTACCATGGAGGATGTTATACAGCAAAAGGGGGGGAGGGGGGATTGAGTCTTAATGGCGCGTTGACAGCAAGGCAAGATCCATCTTCAGTCGACGAAGTTCTAAAGAATCGACGCCAAGATTTTTAAGACGTTCACAGTATGTTAACTCCCGTATGCGTTGTAAGGACTTCGTAAAACGTCGCTGTACTTTTTCCAAGTGGTTAATATCCTTAAGTATAGGGAGAGACCAAACAGGGCTTGCATATTCCAACAGGGAACGAACGACAACCTTTCTGACAGTTAAACCCGCAATAGCATAAAAAACTCAATTTTTGATTTTCAGCGGCCGTATAATTCTTTTCTGGCATTGTTCACCTAACACAAAACAAAGACGCAAGCATGACACACAGCAGGATGGCTTAAAAAATGATAAAATCTTACACAAACGCTAAAGCCCCACCAGACCAACTAAACATTGGCTCGCCATACTGGGAATGACGTTACTGCTTTATTTACAGTACATAACAGGCAATATTTTAAACAGAGTAACCCATTTCACTGAGCTTGGGAAGTTTTTAACGACATTCATAACCCAAACTTTGTCAGCGTAGTCTTCAATGCAACTTACTTGACCTGCAAAATGAGTTTGTTGATGCTCTGAAAACTATTTCATGATGTCATAGTTTGATCAATCATTTACTGTTCAGGTAAAAAGTTCTCAGAAATAAACTTGATTTTTTTTAAATCCTTGAAAGAAGCAAATATACGTCATGCTACATACACTATAGTACATACTTACTATAATTAATATCGACACATACATTCAAAGTTGGTTGGCTTCAAATGGTTGAACGCAAGAAAAAGCCGACCAGTAAGTTTTAAAAAGTTGTCAAACATTAAAGTTTCTGAAGCAAGGTGCGCGGCTTGAGCGAGCAAAACAAGCAATATCCAAGTACAGTAAACCCTTTCAGCCCACTACTCCCACCTTCGTTAGGGCGTTCGGAAGGAGTAATCGTACAGAAACGCAATCAAACAAACAAATAGTGCATTTTTAATGATGTTGATGAAATTCAGACGTGCTAAAGAATGTAATGAAACAACTGTAAGCATCAACCGCAATTACCTAGCGTCCAAATAATCAGTACATATCGATTTTATGATTCTCTGGGGATCAAAGAAACTATATAATATGAAGGGCGGATCGATGCCAACAGTGAGTGAAACGATCGATATGCTAGTCCCTTATAATACTACTAATCAGAAAATCTACCTCGTGCTTCTAACTCGGTAATATCTTTTCAGAATTCGGTACGTCATTCGAAAGTTGGAAAAATTTTCAAAAAATGAACTCCTATTCATTACATCACAAAAGAAAATAATGATCTACCGGTAAATTATGTCTTGCTTAAGTAGGAAAAATGATTTCTACTTCCTACAGTCGGTTGATAAAGTGTAACTAGACGCGACAACACAATGGTGAGGAAATAATATCCGCGACAAGAAGAAAATTTCGTGGGTATAAGATGTATAGAAGGACATATGCCCCTATCAGGCAGTGGAACGCCAACAGGCAAACAATTTTAGCATACTTAATTTTGGCCTACACGTACAAGGCCTTGGTCAAAGTTTGGCACCAGCTTGGAAAGAAGTCACTTCCATCAGTGGCTTGGCCACTACGCCAAATTTATGTTCCCCCCCCCCCCTCTTCTTACACAAAGAAACTTATTTTCGACAAACATATAATGTATGCCGGAAGCACACTCAACAATTTTGTTCTTTTGTTTTTTGGCCGTGAGGTGGGAGAACGGAATTCAAAATGTGACCCGAGAATCCAAGAATTCAGCTAATGGATCTAGGAAGGAGAATGCAGTAAGAAACATAATGAAGGCTGCAATAGGTTATCTGATCGTCAACGTTTTCCACGAGATTTAAGTGATGCAAACATTTCAATGACATCGTCTGTATTCATTTTATTTGCTGTCACACACCCAGTACTTAGCAAATAAATGCTGTTTAGTCGTTCAGCCGTCATAGCACTTAGTAGTTTCAGTGGATTTTAATTTAGTGACCTTAATGTCTACGAAGGCTTATGATGGCACGGACTTCAGATTTTGCCTCCGAGAAACAATGCAACTTGAACCTTTGTATAGTCTGACGCAATCTGCAGTCAGTCAATCTGAGTGGTCATCGTGGCTGAGTTGTGAGAGAACTCAGCCTGGTTGCTGGAGGTTTGCGGATCTGGTCGAACCCCTAGAAAGGGGACCTTGGCAAAGTCCCCGCCAGGGCTGCCGGCCAGGGTAGCGTGAGAGGCTACCATGCTCCTTCAGCGGCTATAGGAACTATTCTGGCCAATTCTGGGCAATCTTTCGGCCCCTACGATGATCGGAGGTTTCCCGGATCGAATCCCCGGGTTGGCACCTCCCTTTACCAGATATTTCTTCTACTCTAAAAGTCTGGTAATGTTCAAAATTGAGCCGGTTCAGCCATACAAGCATTAAGTTGCTTCGGCTGACTTAAGGCTCAAAGAAATTAATTTAAAAAAAAAAAAAAAAAAAAAGTATGTTTACAGATTTTGTATTGCAGAAAAACTGGCCCCCGTGAGGTCTCGGCCTCTACGCAATGCGCACCTTGTCTACCTGTACATAACGCCACTGACTTGCGTGTTCTCGTGGGTGCTGCACTTCCCTCAACGGCATACAGGCCTTAACAATCACTAGAAATCTTTCATTCGAAAGGAAGAGTCCAGAGAAGTGATGAGCTCGAAAGCTGCATTCGAAGTGATTTATTTCTTTCAGATATTTTTAAATATAAATGTGTGCACATGATCAAAGCAAAGCAAGATCCATGACAAGTAGGCTGCTCATTAGCTGGATTTCCAGGATATGAGACAAGATGTGGTAAATACAATATAATATGAAAGAGCTGCTTGAACACATACGAAGGCAATGAAAACTTAATGACAAACATTGCCACCATGCAGTTTTTGTTAGTAACTCTTAAATTCTAAATCTGCAATAAAAACATGACACAAGATTCGCAACATACTCGCACCCCGCCAAAGATCAAAAAATAAATTTATAGAGAATCTTGATTTGTTGACATGACTTCATAACTCTCGGCCTCTTCTTGTAAAAGTAAAGGAAGTATTTTCAAGCTTGAAAACTTCATGAACTCCGGAAAATATCTGCACTCGAAGACAACTTGAAAATGCGCCTGGAAGCGTCACAAAATAAAAACTTGTGCCTATTAAACGGGCGTCAAATATGACTTCCCTTCCGACTGGAGCGTTAAAGTTCTTGAACGTCAAAGGCCTTCCTTGACCATGTCAAATTTTTCTTACAGAAAAGCACGAAGCGTATAGCGTTTGAAAAGTATAGTGGGGTGCTTGTGGATGCACCCTAACCAAGACTTTACCAAAATTTGAAATGACAAGGTTGCTGTGCGCATGCCAGAAACCCTTTCAATTTTGAGTGGTGGAGAGGCATTGGGAAACACAGCTCTCATAACTTAAGAATTTAGCAGGTGAACACCACGGCTCTGCCACTGGACTCCACTGCAGAGGACGAAAAAAATTGCCTGTCGTCTTTCATCAACTGCATACGTCGGTACTTAACATATCAGTAGAATTTGGAAGGGGTTTGAAATTAAAATGAGTAACATAGCACTAAATGTGCTATGTTACTCATTTTAATTTCAAACCCCTTTCAAATGTGCTATGTACAGCTAAACTAAACTGGTACTAAATGTGCTATGTACAGCTAAACTCACTGGTAACATTTGCTGGTAAACTAACTGGTAACGTTGAGAGTGCTTCACAGTAAATGCGAAAGTTTGTGTTTCTGTATGAACACGAAGACTGACACTAAGTGTATAGTGCCAAACTAGTGAACACATGCCCAGCCTGAAACCTGCACAAATTCAAGGGACAGGCTTTGAACTGTACGTATAGTTGAACAACACTGAGTCCAAAGAACTTCTCAAGAGCCATTCTACCATGCTCTCGAAAATACCGCCACACCACACAGCTTGAGGAGTTACGAAATGCCATCCTATTATTTTTTTCCTGGTGGCTCGTTTTCGAACTTCTGGTGTTTTTTTAATTTTTTATTGCTGATGAACCGTCTTGACAGCATGGTATTAGCAGAAAGCTTGCAACTTGTCGTAACGCTGGTTATCGAAGGAATCATCTGCTGTTGTTACTAGAACACGCTCAGCATCGCTTGAGATTGTTGCTAGAACCAACGTGAAGGTACAACTTTTGAAAGCTGGGTCTTTCTGTTTTGAAAATCTTGGATTTGAATCCCTTTTTTCCATTGACTGCTTCTTGGAAAGTTCTAGGCTTGGTTCGAGTTTTGTGCTTGATGAGTTTTCTTGCAAAAGACGTTTTCACATGCATCACCTAAAACTTCTTATTGTCAGACGAATGAGTTTCTTCGCAAAGTCTGCTAATGCGCGTCACTTTTGTTTGAAGAATGAGTGGTTTCTTCTGTACCACCATCATACTTTAAAACATCAACTTCTCTGAGATGAGAAACAAATTTCTTTGATTTCCGCTTCTTTTGCTTGGCTTAGTTCTTAAAACTTTCTTTGACCAATTTAAACATCATCTTTCATTTAGAAGAACTTGAAGTAACCTTAGATGACCTCCGACTTTTGATTGCGACAGAAAATGCAGAGAGTACTATACTGTCCACGGCCTATCTTGAGTTTGCCCCAGAACGACGCAGATAATCAATTGTATGTTTTTGGTAGCAGAGTGCCTTGTTGATATCCACGATGGTTACAAAAACAATGGCGGCCGTCGATTAATGCCCCTCTCTCCAGGAAGACGTAGCCGCTCATAAAATACCTACAGGACTCAAGATAGGCCGTGTACGCAATAGACACTACCAAAGAACGACCTTCCTTTGGTTAAAGATCCTTTGAAAAAACGCCGGTTGAACCCTGGTTCGATCCTGTGTTTCGGCACCATGACGAAAATAGGTAAATAGGAGACACACAACTTAGAACGATTTTAAAATGAGGTTCTTTGGCATCTGAGGCTGCCTGAAAGGGCCAAGGGGGACATAAAGTCGTACGACCGGCACAAACCAATAAGATACATAAAGACTTGCAGCTAACAACATGGTTAGTTTAAGTTGAAACTAAATACTTATCGTAATGAAGGACGCTCATAGATAACAAATGACGAGTGAGAAATTAGAACCCAACTTATTAGCTGGAATTCTCAGATGCTGAAGGTTTAAATTCATATTTGAAATCATTCATTCAGAAGGAAGAGTCCAGATAAATGATGAGCTCGAAAACTGCAGTCAACCAGATGTATTTCTTACACATACTATGGAGTGTAAATTCGTGCACATGTGCAAATCAAAGCCCGATCCATGACAAGTACGCAGCTCATTTGATGAGTTTACAGGAAATGAGACAGGGTGTGATGAAGACAATACGAAATAGCTACTTAAATAAATACAAAGGTGATAAAAACTTAATGACAAACATTGCCACAACACAGTTATGGTTAGCAACTCAACTCCAGTTCTAAACAACAATAAAAACATGACACAAGATTCGCCACACAATCATTTTGGCTAGGTGGGGGGGGGGGCATGTTGATAGCCCTGCTATTTATGTATGCGATCTGGTTTGATGAGTGTTTATACCACGCGCCATGGCTGTTTGCTGTGACGTACACATCACGTGACTGGGCTAGTCAAATCAGATGGCCAAACAGCCGTTGTTCTCGTTCGTCATTGGCTAACTCATGGTGACGTCACGGCAAATAGCCATTCCGCATGGTGTAACTCATTCGACGCGACATTTCACTCCTAAAACTCTATGACTGTTGTTATAATTAGTGAACAGAGTCTAGACATAGCATTGATAGACGCCTAACAGGAATTATGCCCAAACTATTAATCATTGCATTATTTTTCTAAGTGTCCGCGTCGAAATTTTGTTATTTGAAATTTGAACTGTAGTAATGTCTTTTTTTGGGAGGAGAGAGGGACTTGCAATCTGTTTCATAACAAACAGCGCCCAGTAATTGCTATAATCTCCAAGCTATATTTCCAGTAATAAAGTAACGAAATTAGTTACTTGTCAGGGTTATCTACGAACTAAAAAAAAAGAAAAAAAACACCAATACTTACTAAAGGAGGAGAAACAAAAAAATAAAGCGAACTAAACTAACCTTAATGTGTATCATCCTGGAAGGCTATGATCGTTCCGTTAATATAGTAAAAGTTCTGACTTTCTTAATGAAGTTTCCTTTTTAATATTTTTGTGAAAGTTTATGAGAATGACATAAGAATATGGAGTCGGATTTTGTTAGACAGTCACTAAGAAATCACTTTAAAACTCAGGGCTTTACCATATCTAGAGAAGTTACGCGGAAGGCAACGCATAATGGGTGTAGGCTGCAAATATCACCCCTTACACTTCCACTTGCTAATGCGTAAGCGTGTCTAGTTCAGCGGAAGAACTCGATGCCAACTACTAAACTGTCTGACTGAAATAAAGTTGGTGGGGAGCGATTTAAGTGAAAATGGATGAGCTCAGTTGTAAGTGGCGAACTTTGTCAATATCGTTAAGGCTTGCAAGTTGCCTTGAGCCTAGAAAAATGTTGTTTCCATATTCATTGGCTGGAGAGGCGGCCGTCAGCTCTAATCTGTAGCACTCAGGCGAGCTACCCAAACTGCCTTCTTTTCCAGTGTTAATCACTCTTACGGGGAGCGGAAGGACATGGAGGTGTTCGGGGTAGCCTAGATGCCATGGGATGAGGGTTAGGAGGTAGAAACCACTTGCATCTATCGCTATTCCATACTCTTGTTTACCCACTAACTCTTACGTCAAGGGCTCCACCTGCCGTCGAGCGGTAATTGCCCTCTCTTTTTTTTTTTTTTTTTTGCCCTTCTTTCTGGAAACTGCTTTCCCACCAAGGAAGCAAAATTCTAAAAAGAATTGCTGCTTCGCACCAGTTCTCTCTGCCAATATGGGCTTTGCTACCAAATTACTTTTTCGTCGTCTGGTAATTTTTTTATGTCATGAGTTTGTGGTGTGGTGTGGTGTTTTCACTCCACTGTAGAAAGCTTTAGAGACATGATGAAAACGAAGTCTCCGTATTACTGCAGGAAAAAAAATATCTGGTGAAGCTGGGCGATGCATGCAGTTGCTATGGCGATGGTGGTCGTGGCTTATCGCGTTCATACCGTCAGATCTGTACTGTCTTGTTTTGTGAAGTTTTTTTTTTCACTCTGTTATAGTTCTAACAAAAATAAATGGACGAAGGAAGTTATATTGGCTTCACTTCCACTCTCTTTATGAATGTTTCGTTGGAATGAAATATGAATATCCTTCGAAGTAAGCCCATTATTCTAAAGTTAAGCCGCAACGTGAGTAGCTTGCACCAGTTGTATAGAGCAGTGACACGACGTAGTCTTATTGTATATAACTCTGTGCTGGAGCCTTAATGGGTTAGCTGCAAGGGGCACTGTAGAGAGAAACAGAAGGGCGTCATACTGAAGGCGATGCTGTGAAGAGTGATTTCTTAGACCTAAAACGCGCGATTTTTGTTGTTGGCGAAAACAATGTTATTTTAAGCCTAAGAAATCCGCTCTTCCGTTCTTTTTCCCTCCATTTTTATGTGGTGCACCTTGTAGTTATGCCTTCTAAAACCCATACTGGTGCTAATATGGCGGCAAACGTCACTGCTCTATAGGATTTTATTCGAATCACAACAAACGCATTTCTGGCTGTGTGTTGAACAAAAACTCGTAGTTACTCGTAATTACACATGCATGGTCTGTATTTCTGACGTATGCTGTGAAGACAGCATGTGTATGTAGGGCAGATTCTTTGAGCTACTTTTTTTAGTCCGGCAGACTTTAATTATGCTCAACACGGATGTATTACGAAACATTAAACCTACCTGTCCGGTTCTTTAAATGGACGTGGGTGAAGTATTTCATGTTTTCGAATTTATTACATTTAGTTAATAGCCAGAGTTAATTATTTCTTTTGTACCTGTTATTACTTTATGACCGACTTTCTAACTCCCAATTAATCTACATTAGTTTGGCTTAAAGGGGAATAGAGTGGATAAATAGGAGTAAATGGTTCTTTATTGTTGGAACAACACAATTTAAAAGACGTCAAGATAAAAATTAAAAATACCATGACAAAC
The DNA here is from genome assembly GCA_023313725.1 of Lithobius niger. Lineage (NCBI taxonomy): Eukaryota > Metazoa > Arthropoda > Chilopoda > Lithobiomorpha > Lithobiidae > Lithobius > Lithobius niger. The sequence goes on along the minus strand of JAHWFP010157740.1, from coordinate 36,028 downwards.
GAAACATAAATTTTAATAGCTAGCAACTAACAAGATGATAAAAATAAAATACCCATTGCAAATTCGTTAAATAAACCCATAAAATAAACCAGGGCCAAATGTTGTGAATAATAGCTTAAATTGTGAATAAGATGTCTCATGTATAAACTCATACAAGCTGTATTACAGCTTCCAGGATTGCAATTTGTTTGTAATTTGCTATTGAAAGGAGCAGACCAGAGTGATGGCTATGGTCGTATAAGTCGAATTCAGAATCAGCAACATTTTAAAGGCCAGCAGAGAATTTCTTGGCGTATTATGGGTTCAAATGCACCTCGATTTAACGAAGGGAGTATGCACGACGTTTCACGATGATTTCATAATCTTGCTAGGATCATATAAACTAACAATTTACATAATTTACCTTTTGTTAGTGCCTTTTGGATTATTGTTGTGTACACGACTCTGTGTTGGAGCCTAGTGCCTAGTAAGTTGTAAACTTACTTTGTTACCTACTTTGTTTACTTTGTTACATTTACTTTGTTACCTAGTAAGTTGTAAACTAGTAAGTAACCTGCATTAATCTTGGTGCTTGAAACGGGATAAAACAAACGAATCCGGATTCGACTTGAATGTGTCAAATTCGTAAATACGTTCCAGTTTGAAAATTTGAATAATTTTTCATCAAAATAAAATCTCGCAAATATTTTAGTGACGCACGATGTAGTACACAACGAAGAAGTTAACTCATCTTGTACTGTCGTCAGTCTGCTTGCGTGTGTCCACAATAACATGTAAACTTTAAAAAAAAAAACCCTAGGAATTTCTATAGTAAAATTTCCTTTCTCATGCCCGAGATTACGTTAGCAGTTGAAAAAGATGTTAACTAGACAATTCCCGTTTTTTCTGTTGTGCTATTCATTTCAAATTTCACATCGATTCTATGCCCTTTTTGTGAATTTTACTTCATGAATCAGCAATATTGTTTAAGGGGTTTTAGAGTTTTTGACTCCAAAATATGAGAAAACTTCGAAGAGCTCTTGTGAAAGCTTCAACCAGTAAGCTCAGGCCAATTAAAAGTTATCCCAGTTTTAATCGGCGAAATCATTCCCTGACGCCCTGTCAACAGCAATAACCAATGAAGCCAATTATTTCTGTTCAATTTTACCTAGTACGTATTTTCAAATAAAGCGATGTAAATTCCAAGTGAGGCTATTATCTGAGTAGAGTGTTACTATAATCTTTTAATTCATGAATTTTATTTTGAAAATTAAATGGAATACCGGATTTCCCTTATTCCGGTCCTCAGTAAGCGAATCGACAATTTTTAACGAATTGAATACAAGGACTTGCATAAACCTACACACACATGTGATGCCAACGCAGAATCCATCAACAAATCCTTCCTAGTTCTTCTCTCAATTAGCTACCACGTATACATTTGCCGCCATATTGACACCAGATTGGCACCAGTATGGGTTTTGGAGGGCATAACTACAAGGTGCACTACATAAAAATGGAGGGAAAAACAACGGAAGAGCGGATTTCTTAGGCTTAAAATAACGTTGTTATCTCCAACAACAAAAATCGCGTGTTTTAGGGCTAAGAAATCACTCTTCACAGCATCGGCTTCAGTATGACGCCCTTCTATTTCTCTCTGCAGTGCCCCTTGCAGCTAACCCATTAAGGCTCCAGCATAGAGTTATATACAATAATACTACGTCGTGTCACTGCTCTATACTTACCCCTGAGCTGAATAAAAATACTAAACACGACCACAGATACCCTTTATCATACCAAAGGAAAGGAAGTTCAACAAATATTTTTCTTTTCCTTTTGAAATATCGTTTAACACACTCTCTTAAACCGTTACATTTTTATTTGGCAGCTTGTCAGCTTCGGCGGAGGAAGAAGCATGGCCGGGGGCATGCCTGGTGCATGCTAGATAATCGCCGGTTCGCCATAAAAAGAAAAAGACCAACCACCCCATCTTGGCAATCTTGCCTGCAGCTCCCCATCCAGCCAATGTCTGCATTATTATTATTATAGCGATTCTTATCAGGGAGCTATCAAAGGAATGATTGCAGGTGGCCTTAAATTAAGAGTTCTCGACGACTCCGCCATTTTCGCAGCCATCCTGAGAGCACACACTTAACAGCTATATTAATCCTGTAATGAAATTTCTACGTTAATGAACATTTTTTTCTCTTCTTTTCTTTTTCATCTTCTGGTCTTGGGCTCCTAACTTCCGGCGTCGTTCTGAACGAATTGTGGAAGAGTGGAGCCCCATCGTGGTGCTGCCATCGTCATTGCCTTGCCAACAACTAACACACCTTCAATGACACCTCATTTCCGAGTGGAAGGGGTCCTCCGGTACTGATTGACCACTTTTCATGCGTCATAAGGCCTCGTATCAGGTAGCTATAAGGCCCCAGTGTGTAGTAAATAGAGTACGATGGCGCATTATACGGCACGGGAAATTGTCGTCACGTCCACTAAGGAGGTGGTAAAAACGAACTTGAGGAAAAAATAACGTCAACCATCACGCCAACCCCTTTGGCTCTTTGTGAGCATGCCAACGATGCTCGTGCAATCATGATGGCTTGTGTTCTAAGAACTTGAAAGAAAGTACTGCATTCCCTTTTCTGTTTTTATTTGCTTTCTTTTTTTCGCATTGAGTCATTAAAAGTTTCATTAAGGTAGCAGGCAGACTGTTATTTTTGCTCTGCGTTAAATTATTTTATCATTATTGGATTTTATCATTACTGGTGGCACATCACTCTGACAGAGCGCCGTACTAAAACTGTGGCCCTTATAGTCGGTTACTCTGAAAACTCACACACTTCACCCAGGGTTAATTTTGATAACTCACACTTTTTGATCATCTAAATTTTTTTTACGGGGGGTCAACCCAACGTGACACCACATGACATTACACCGGCCGATTTTTCATATCTGTAAAATTCACCCCCCCCCCCCTCCAACTCAAAACTAAAGAAAAACGATTAACGCGACGCGATGTTTTTCTTTTTTGTTTTTTTTTTAACCAGTACATAAGATTTTCCCCCCATAAGCTAGGCCCACTTCGTATTAACGATCAATACTGAAACTCACAGGTTCTTGGCACAAAACACGAACGGCCGTCATATAACTTTTTTTTCACGGACCTCCGGATCCCAAGAAAACGATGATTTGAAATATTTCGTTTTTTTCCAGATTACTGCCGGCCGGAAAAAAAAAAAACTGCCGTGAGTGCCGCACCAACAATGATTATACTATATGAAGGGGGCCAATTTTTCCAAAAAAATACAAAAAAAAACTGTACTTTTCACTACAAACAAAAAAAGCTGCTTACGATCGGTAAGTCCGCTCGTCTTCCAATAGAGCTAATTTTTAATTGTACACTTGCATTGTTTCAGCAACAAAACAATATCCCACTTTCCTCCCATCAAAAGCAGTGTAGACCTAATAGTTTAAACTTGAAAAAGTGACCGCATTTCGTGAAACCAGCATTTAATTGATGGATAGAAAAGTGTCATCCATTTGCCAATAGAACCGACCGTTTCTTTGTGAAATTACAGTCGAAACCTAAAATGTTTTACCTTTTATAACCTACATACCATCTTCTACCAAACCTCTGCATTTAAGATGTAATAATTTAGCCGTGTCATAGCGAAAAAGCCACCAGCGACGTAAAACTACTATTAGGGCTCGTATACGCAACGACAGTTTTCTCGCTCACTAGCTTTTACTTGATCAATACGAAATCGGATGGCTGCTTCTCGCCTTTACCGGAGTATGCGGCTTTCGAGTTGTCTATGCGTATTAGAAACCATGGCAACGACGCAGACGCAAATCTTCTCCTCGTGCCTCGTGACACGGCATACGATGCTTGCTACGTTTGAGCGTCGATTTATGACAACAAGAAAACAATTTTTACTGCGTACAAGACGACGGACTGTTTTTTGTATGCCGACATTTGACGGTTTGTCCTCGATTCGATAGCCACGAAATGGACGCCATGTTGGATTTTGAATTCTCGCTGCGAGAAGCTATTCATTCTACCGACGTTTGATCGTTGCTAGAAGCTGTACTTTGAGGAAGAATAGCAAATTTTGGAAATAGCGTGAAATGACAACAATCTTGTAGCCATGTTTAAATTACTGTAGCACTTTGTTCTTTATCCGTGTTGTTATTTATAATACATGCAATTTGTTATCTATTACCGCATTCATTTAGTAGCAACGGGAAACTAATCATAAATAAATAACGGTTGACTAGCAAAAAGCAATCGGCGAGCGAGGATGATTTGTTGCATAAACGCGCCCTTAGGACTCCCCTTTGCATTCTCGCAGGTAGAAGCTACAAACCACCCGAAATTCCAACATGGTGGCGGTTTTAGCTCTGCTGGCTCGCTACGAAAATAGTCAATAATATCAGTTCAGAAGCGACTGGGAAACTCGTTTCTTCCGGAGGAAATATTTATCGTCTTGTCACAAATTATAAGCCTGCAAGAATTTACTCAAACGATGTCGTATTTAGCTAATGCAGGTAGCATTGTCTCCAAGGCAACGACATCTTTGCCGTCCCGATTAAATTATCGCTACGAGACTGTAAGGGCGCGTTTACGCAGCGACTCGCCTTTGCATTCTCGCAGCTATAGAACTCAATCGCGATGGCAAAGGTGACATTGCCATAGTAACAACGCTAAGGTGGATTTGCCAAATCCGACATCGTTTGAGTAAATACTTGCAGTCTTATAATCCGTGCCAATAATATAAAGAATTCCTCATGACGAAACAATTTTCCCAAACGCTTCTGAACTCACGTTATTTGCTGTTTTCGTTGCGAGGCGGCAGACATAAAACCGCCGCCATATTGGAATTTGAGGTGATTTCTAGCTTCTAGCTGCGAGAATGCAAAAGTGAGTGGTTGCGTAAACGTGCCCTAAAGGCGAGTCGTTGAGCAAAAGCGCCCTTACACGTGGAACATCGCTTTACTTAAGGTTGGGAAACGTTTCACACCTTCTCACATCGAGCATCCTTCGGAAAATAGCTTTTGCAACGTTTACGCAAGTTTACGCAAGAAAAACATAGGAAAATGAATGCCTTTCCAATGTTGCAAAACTGGGATATACAGGAAAACCAACCGGCAGGTATTTACATTTCACCTAATCTGTTCATTAGGGAACGAAACAAAAAACAACCAAAACCTTTTGAGTTCGAATTCTGCTCCACTCCTTATAGCTAATCACAAGTAATTTTCATATTTGCATTTAAGTTTCAAGTGCCGATTTCCCAAGACATTTTATATTTCGAACATCTTTGAGGTGGCGCTTCGAACGAGTGTTGGAGCGTTAGGTAAATATTGTTATAAAACTTGGGGGTTTGTTATTGCTTCCGGTCGTGGCGGCACGGCTTTTAAGTTGCGCCGAAACAAACATTCGCTGGATGGCATCGCCTCCACCGATCGTCACCGACCACTTTTCGCGAAAAAGAAGGGCCTGGCGCTGGCTGGTGGTGTGTAAGTGGTCGGGCAATGCAAATTTGATTTGAGGCCCTTCTACTCGATCATAAAAATGAAAATTCGGAGTGAAGGGCGCGTCATAGTGAGGCTTTGGCTGGCTTTCCCTTTTATCGTCCACTTCTGTCGCAAATTTAATGGACACTCCATAAAGCAAGCATGCAGCCAAACGGCCAACCCAACCGACTTGTGGGAGTATACTACGTGAAAAATATACGTGCTAGACGTGGCCGAACCAAAAAGCAAAGCAGGTTTACTTTTCTTATCTAGACACACGCTAGTGTATCGCCGCCAAATAAACGTGATATAATTGTTGTCAGAGCTAAAATGTTGTTGTAAATTATAAAAAGGACATAGGGCCTTAGGGGGGGGGGGATTGAGGCTTAATGGCGCGTCGACAGCTTGGTCATTAGCGCCAACCTCAGTCACAGTGCAGTGGTCCGGGTTGCCACTGCACCACACATTACAGAGATATTATTCAAACCCCTAATCTAAATCTTGTCATACATCTGTACCTCCTGCAAAAATTGAAAAACACCGGACAGGAGGACAGACTTATCGCCCAACTGACGCGCAATGTCATGCGGAAGATGGAACCGACGACGAACACCATTAAGATGGCGACAATCAACAAGTAAGTGCCGGACCGTAAGTGGCCGCCGACACCAAGAACATTCAGGAGGGTCAACCCCCCGCAAAAGGAAACAGTGAGTAAGCCGGGTGTGACCAATTCGCAAACGGGCCAACACAACCTCCTCACGGCGACTGCGGCGACACGCCGAGTGCCACTCCTCGACAGTGCCTTTAATGGCCCGTAACTTATTACCGTCCTGTCTGTCCCACAAGGTTTGCCAAAAAGCGTGTAACCTCAGACGCAGAGTTGGAAAGGCATCTGAGGGAAAAAGGCTGAGATCCCTACCGAGAGGGCCAGAAAGGGCCCCTTTCGCAGCAGAATCAGCTTGCTCATTCCCTGCTATCCCAACATGCCCCGGGATCCAGCAGAAAAGCACGGTTTTCCGCTGGCCAGGCAAGCGGGAAAGCAAAGCTTGGACACGTTGTGTCAAGGGGTTCCGAGGATTGTAATTCGCCAAGGACTCCAGGGCACTCATGGAATCACTAAAGACAATGAAATGCGTGCCCTGAAGGTCAAGGATCCATTCCACCGCCAAACCAAGAGCCAACAGCTCTGCAGAGAACACAGAATAGCCTGATGGAAGGCGATGGGCAACCGTTACACCCTTACACACACAAGCACACGCCACGCCAACGTCGGACTTCGACCCATCAGTAAACAGACGCTGATAACCGGCGTACTGAGAACTCAGCCGCCGGAACTCCTGTAAGTACCTTGCTGATAGAGTGGAACCCTTCCGGAGGGACGCCAGAGCAAAAATGAAACTGCCACCTGGGACAAGCCAAGGGGCAACTGGCATTCTCTCAAGCCTCAAGACGCAGGGCATCTCAAAGGCTATCTCCTGACAGGACTGCTGGAGCCTATCGCGGAAATCACCCTTACCCACCCTGCGTCTACCGACTCGCAAGTCTGGCCCAAAAACCATGGACCAAGCAGGACTGGATTGCACAGCTCGCAAACGCACAGCATACTGAATGGCAAGCTGTCGCCGACGAATGGCCAAAGGTGGCTCCGAGGCCTCAGCATAGAGGCTGACCACTGGAGAAGTTCGAAAAGCCCCAGTCGCCACACGCAGGCCACTGTGATGCACTGTGTCCAACATCTGGAGAGTGGAGTCACTAGCCGAATCATAGACCATACACGCATAATCAAGTTTGCTGCGGACAAGGGCTCGGTAGAGGCGCAACATGGCAGCGCGATCGGCACCCCATGAAGTGCCCGACAGGACCCGCAAGATGTTAAGCGCCCGTAAAGCCTTGTCTTTAAGCTGGCGTAAGTGTGGAAGCCAAGACAACCTGGAATCGAACACCAGACCCAGGAAACGTGCCTGTGGGACAACAGGAATTTGTGCCTGCCCCAAGTACAGGCAAGGATCCGGGTGCAGTGTTCGTTGGCGGCAAAAGTGGATGCACACAGTCTTGTCCGGAGAAAACCGGAAACCATTACTTACCGCCCAGGTCTGGACTTTGTTAATTGCCAGCTGTAGCTGCCGCTCGCAGGTCTGCATGCGAGCTGCCCGAAAGCGCAGGCCGAAGTCATCGACAAACAATGACTGGGGAACAGCAGCTTGCTGAGCAATGGGATTGATCCCTATAGCAAACAAGACGACACTAAGAACACCACCTTGAGGCACACCATTCTCCAAGACAAACGGGCGGGAAAGAGTCGCCCCGACACGAACGCGAAAAGAACGGCCTGAGAGGTAAGCAGAAAGCAACAGTGGCATCTGTCCCCTCAAGCCATAGTTATAGAGATTATAACTTATAGAGATTATAAGTTATGAGAATCCCATAACGCCACGTCGTATCATACGCCTTCTCCAAGTCAAAGAAAACCTGAACCAGATGATGACGCAGGCGAAAAGCGGGCCTTAGGGCTTCGGGCAGATGACCAGGAGTGGTTAACGTTCATTAAACCCTTTAAACCCTTTAAAAAAGAGGCTCACTGTACGACAGTGTCTCATAACTGTAACAAGAGGTAAGCCGATTTCGGCCTACTGGGGAATATTTCCATGCGGTAGAAATCTTTGCGAATCTTTGTAATCGGGTGCACAGAGTTCTGCAATGAGAAAAACCTTAACATTAAACTGACGGAATGTGTCCTTTTTGTAGAAAAGCTGCCCTCAATAACGTTGATTCGTGTTACTGGTAACTAACTAACTAATACGACGGCTCCCATGTTATTCTCATAAGCTATAAAAATACCTGTACAGCTCGCTAGGGAAAGTTGACAAATCTAAATTTTGGCAGTTAAGTAAAGAGTCGTATGGGGAAATGACTTTTTCTAAAATGGGGTTGCAGGCAAAAGCAAGTCGCCCTGAAGGGGCGCGGAAATGCAAATTTATTGTTGTAACCGTGGTAACTATATAACAGTGTTAAGTGTTGTACTCTTATCGTTTCAGTACTTAATTGTCAGAATACATTGTTGTTGCAAAGTTAGCTTTGTAGCAGGGCGTGCGGCTTAGGGCCATGGCACGGGGAACAAATTATCATTATCCGGCTCACAAAAACAACAAAGCTCACCAAGAGAATGGGAGGATTTTGTTGCAAGAAGTGTTGGAAACAAAATGAAAACCGTGAGCACAGGGCCTATGAAATCGAAAAAAAAAGTAATTTTTTTTTAGAAGTAGGTCTTGGTAGTAAATATATACATAGGCAAACCACTAATCCAGCCCATTTGGCTGTCCGTCCTGTTTAGTTCTTGGTAATGCGCCAAGTTTGCTGGTTAAGCTAGCTACATGCTAGTGTGTCGCCACCAGGCAGATGAGATTATACATTAATTGTTATTGTTGCTGTTATTGCTGAATTTTGCATGTACATGACTACATACGATTAATTATGAATGTGAAAATGTATACATATAGAAGAAAAAAAGACAGAGATAAAAAAAAAACGCCGCGATCTTTGGTATGTTAACAGTTTTATGAAAGTTGTGGTAGCCACTCAAACCCAAAACTGATATAAGAAAAGCCGCCAAGTTTCCCAAAATGGTCGGCCTTTGGAATTAGTGATCTCATTCAGGCAAGAAAAGGCCACCAGGGTTAATCCTATTAGCGATCCAACTTGGCGCATTGCCCTCTTTTTAAATTTTTTTTTAGCTAAGAGTAATTATGATTGTCTGTAAATTTGACGAATTTAAATAAGTGTCAGTGCCAGAGCTCTAGGATATTTCTGAAGTCCAACATGTTTCAGCATTCAAAGAAAGTAGTCCAGCAAAGAAATTAAAAAAATAGGGAAATGCGCCAAGTTTGCTGGTTAATAGGATTAACCTTGGTGGCCTTTTCCTGGTTGAATGATATTACTACTTTCAAAGGCTGACCCTTTTGGAAAAATTGGCAGCTTTTAGTTTAATAAATACGGATGCAAACCTATTTACGTTGCCTTTTGGACTTATATGTCAGACTGCCTGAGCGGGGAATCGAACCCAGGACCTTTGAAATCAAAGGCCAAGGTCCTACCGCTGAGCCAGACTGACACGGCCGTTAGTCTAGCTAGGCCGTGTCAGTCTGGCTCAGCGGTAGGACCTTGGCCTTTGATTTCAAAGGTCCTGGGTTCGATTCCCCGCTCAGGCAGTCTGACATATAAGTCCAAAAGGCAACGTAAATAGGTTTGCATCCGTATTTATTAACCAATCTCGAGCGCAATTGGCTTTCCGTCCCGTTTAAAGTTTTTAGTTTTGGGTGGATTCCATACACGATTGGCAGTCAATTCATACTGGTAACAACCGATTGACATAAAATTAAAGGCAAGATGTGTTAAAAGGTGGGCCGTTGGCAAGTCGTAACTTTCAATAGTCGTAAATGTTGTTTGATTTAACATGAAACTATTTAACATTATTCAACATGAACGAAACGATCAGCCAGAATTGACGATCGGTTTTGTCAGAATAAAAGATCCGTGAATCTGAGTGAGAAAGAGAAGGACAACTGTGCAACAGTGAACCATCCGTTCAACGGTGGCCCATCTGTTTACTACCAACTTTGCCGCACGAAACAGGTCTCTGGCAGGGCCGTAAGGGGTAACGGGGTACGGCAAAGGGGAAAACTGCCGGGCCTCACTTGACGGAGGCCTAGCCTCGACCTATTGGAGGAAAAAAAGTTAAGCCACCACCACTCGTTATTGTTTGTTCCACATTATGTTTGCAGAAAACTGACTGTATGACGTCACGTTTCCTTGCTCTACGAGTGCAAAAACATGTGGATATCACACTTGTAGACTCTACACTGTTACTATTGGAGTCTACGAGTGAGAAATTGACGTGATTTTTGCACTCGTAGTGGACGAAAACGTGTCGTCATACAGTCAATTTTCTGAAGACATATTATGGAACAAACTATAGAATGTAGAATTTGAAAAATGGCTGTTGAGGCTCACTGTTGAGGCTCACTCGAAATTTCCACCGCTCAAAATATTTTTAAAAAATAACAGTAATAAATGCAGCCGTGGTGAAGTAGCGAGAATACGTTCAGGATTCCAGTGACCTAATAGAGCTGTTCCCTGGTGACGGCTGGCAACGAGCTAAGAAACTCTCACGTTTTCTGTTTGTTTCGTCAATCCTTTAATTTGTGACTTATTATTGTTTATTTTCGGTTTTTTGTTTTTAAACGTAACATGAAACCATTTCCTTTTTATTTCTCCCCGTTTCCGTACCTAAAAATTGAAAGTTATGATAAAATAACCTAAATTTGTTAATTTCGTATGGCAAATTTGAAAATGCATAATATAATTGAGAAGTTGCACTTAAAATTGTGTGTCACCGTTTGATTGCTTTCAGGCATCTTGGCTTCATGAACATTTGTAGACAGTGACGAGTACTGATATTGGTTTAAAAAAACACTCCACATTCATTGCAACATTTACTGCAACACCAAACGCAATAAAAGCGCAATATGATTGATAAGCGATGCTTCGACTAACAAAGCCAATGTAGGCTAAGTATTCTATGTAGGCCTAAGAATAATAAATGAGTTTGTTACGTATTTGCAAATGGATTGAAAAAGACCATATAGGCCGCTGATAACCAACCAACATTAAAAGCTTTGCGATTTAATACGCGGAGCGACAGTATAGGAAAACGTGTTTTGGTGAACTCAGAGAACAGACACCAAGATGGCCACCCCAATGTAAACCGGAAGTGCCACCATCTTAGAGAAGACCATCAATTTGGAAGGTCATGACGTCACATCCGGCCCGCCATTTTGAATGACGTCACTCCCGGATCTTTTAAAGGCCGGAAGTGACGTCATTCAAAATGGCGGGCCGGATGTGACGTCATGACCTTCCAAATTGATAAAGGCCGGGAGTGACGTCATTCAAAATGGCGGGCCGGTTGTGACGTCATGTCCTTCCAAATTGATGGTCTTCTCCAAGATGGTGGCACTTCCGGTTTACATGGGGACGGCCATCTTGGTATCTGTCCTCTGAGTTCACCAAAAGGCGTTTTCCTACTACTAACGACGCAGAAAGGATGAGTATTGACGCCAGGGGTGGGGAAAGCAAACCCAACCATACAACAACAGAATGAGTTTAAAAAAAAGGGGGGAAAAAACATTTTTAAACCTTTACTGAAATTTTGAAACGTCACAGTTCCTCAGGGCTGACTATCACTCAGTACCATGATCGGTCCATCTTCGCATGGATGATAGTTGGTCATGGCAGTGGGACAGAGGGTTATTTCTAGCCATACGCTTCTCCGGGAAGCGGTGGTGTTAGCCCGTTTGCATATTGGTCACACCAACTTTACTCATTGCTTCCTTTTGAGAGGTGTTATCCCTTGTGAATGTCATTGGTGTCGACGGCCACTTACGGTCCAATACTTGCTTGTTGATTGTCACCATCTTGATGGTGCTTGTCGGCATTTCCACCTTCCACAAGACACATCGTGTAAATTGGGCGGTAAATTCGTCCTGATGTCCAGAATTTATTAAAATTTTTGCAGGAGGTACAATGTATGATTAGATCTAGATTAGTGGTTTGTTTAACGTCTCTGTAAGGTGTAGCGTAGTCTTAACCCGGACCACTGTACTGTGACTGAGGTTGGCGCTAATGAGGTTGGCTTACGCCCCATTAAGCCTCAATCCCCCTTCTTCATTTCTCTCTTGTCACTGTTTCGTCGTTGCCGACTGAGCGATGTCATTTTGTTCGTCGTTACCATCTGAACTAGACGTAGGGAGGTCTGAGCAAAATGCCAGAACCACTTGACACAGTCATTGTAAACTATAAAAGTTTTGATATATAGGCCTATACGACACCCAATGAGGACATTTATAAAATTTGAGAAGAATTTTTTTTTGCATCAACGCACTGTCACGGGCTTAAAAAATCCATCTTTTTAGCCATTACGTTTGCTAATAAACGGCCAACATCGTTATTAGACGGATTCCATTGTGATTCCGATATGACGTGCTAATAAGTTTTTTTACACGGAAACAAAAAAAAAAATGAGAGACGGAAAGAAAGAAAATGGTCTCATCAAAAATGAATGATTGTTTGGTCTTTGAGGCTGCGAGGCGAAGCGTGAAGCTTTTGAGTTTGCTCCGTAACGAACCAAGGCCCATCCTTTTGTAAGCTCGATGTCTCATACTCGGCACAAGCCGTCCTCCGAAGCACTAAATCAAAACAGGATTTATAATGTGGATGTAACACGGGAAAGGCCATTAAATTCCTCTCTTTCTCTCCTTACCCATCTTTCGTGAAATATGAAAAAATCCGACAAAACTAATGGCGATGATCGCCATGCTAAATCATGTTCATTCGCAGAACAGCTCTCTTCCCTTCACTGGAGCGCCTTACTTTTAAATCATGCATCTGGCGCTACTGGACATTTCCGATGAAACTTGGTATCCTTTCCTTCAAATTTAGCCCATATGAAATAAATGCATCTGCAAACCCATTTCCGTTACCTTTATAACTTAAAACGTCAGGCAGTTTGGTTTCAGCTATAAAAAACACTGAGTGAGCAGAATATGGTGTCAAATTGATGTCGGTTTTTCTGCCCTGTGTTGAAATTAATTGCTCAGCCATTCTAGAACCCGTTATTAAAGAATCCATAACGGTTTTAACTTTGAAAGTTCATCACTCAAATTACACAAACACTCACGGAAAAATACGCATGGTTTCAAAATCAGGGAATACCAGTTACGAGAAACGCGAGTTTCAAATGCACCACATTTGAAACTCGTCACAGTGATGATGTAAAATAGTACATTATGTACCACAGTGATGATGTAGAACTGCGTTTGAACGATACTGTCCGTGCCTGAGGATGCCAAACAAATCTGTCTGTCGAAAATTCGCTGGATATTGTCTAGGTCCACGTTTCCCAACCGGTGAGGCGGGCCTCCCTTTGGAGGCGCGAGTCGCTGCCGGCGCCTTACAATAAAGGCCCATTTATGCAACGAATCGCCTTTGCATTCTCACAGCTAGAATTTAATCGCGATGGAAAGGTGTTGTTGCCATAGTACCAACGCTACTTGGATTAGCTAAATCAGACATCGTTTGAGCAAATGCTTACAATCAGTGACAGTATGACAAAGAATTCCTCTTGACGAAACAGTTTCCCAGCCACTCCTGAACTCACATTATTGACTGTTTTCTTTGCGAGACTGCAGAGCTAAAATCGCCACCATGTTGGAATTTCAGTTGATATCTAGTTTCTAGCTGCGAGAATGCCCTAAAGATCAGTGACGATTCTTTTATATTTAATTGTACATCACAAAAGAACTCAAATTGTATGACGAAAGCGAAATTTTCATTTTTAAATATCTACAATATTTTTGTGCAATATACAGCCATTTTAGCCAAAATTCTAGACATTTTTGTTCACATGTGGCAATACTGCCTAATCGTAATGGGTGCTAGAGGAAAACTGTAGAAAAGGTTGGGAACCACTGGTCTAGGTGTTCCTGATTTTGAAATTTGGCGTATTTTTCCGAGGGTTATTACGAGCTGATTTATTTATTCCATTTTTCAGCGAGTAAAGTAAATGCGTTAAGTAAGTAGCATGTAAGCACGTTATATATAACTGATAATTATTAGCTAAACTTTAATCCCTCACTCAGGTAGTCTGAGGAATTAAAGTTCAGCTAATAATTACCAGTTAACATACTAACTTGCTTAAACCCAAATGCTGAAAAAGGAAAAAATGAACCAGTTCGTATAATAACGTGTTCTTGACTGGTTGTGCAGTTAATTCCTGCACAAGACAAAATCACCGACACCAAGTCGACAACATCGGCTCACTCAGTGTTTTTATCGCTAAAATCATGCAGTACAATTAAGTGGGCACGGGATTCAAATGATTAAGGATTATCCGTTATGTTAACTTTAATTGTTTTTTTTTTTTTTGTAAATTGGCTACAATGACGCTACAAAAAACGTCTTCTAATAGGATAGTGTAAGGTCGTACATTCTGAAGACTCTGTACACTAACAGCACACTTCACTGTGTACCAGCCTAGCTTCCACACAAACTACACACTAGAGGTATACACAATGTATTTACTAGACATACACAGTATGTGTGTCACAAACTCTGTAGGCAGTGTGTAGTGGGAGGGGGGGGGAGATTGAGGCTTAATGGCGCGTCGACAGCTTGGTCATTAGCGCCAACCTCAGTCACAGTGCAGTGGTCCGCGGGGGGGGATTGAGGCGGGGGGGATTGAGGCTTAATAGCGCGTCGACAACTTGGTCATTAGCGCCAACCTCAGTCACAGTGCAGTGCAGTGGTGCAGTGTGTAGTGGCAATACGTAAGTTGTCTACTGCCAGCACATAATTCATGTGGAAGCCGAGCTGGTACACAGTGATGTGTACTATCAATATGTTCAAGGTAAATCACATAACGCATGCACGACACAGTTGAAAGACAAATAAGGTGAATTACACTTGCTTATTAAATAATAGGGTTTTTTAAACTGCCTAAATGCTAATTAAAATCTGCTGCGTACAGCATTTTTTACAGTAAAAAGGATGACTTTGATATTTACCAATTTTAGTACCATTCTTGCTACTACTAGACGCCATTGTTGGCAAAGTATGGTAACTGCTTTGTCTGCATATATTTTCTTATTTTTTACGTAAAAAGAACAAATATTCGATCAAAAAGGTCAAAAATTGACCATCTGAAATATGTAAGTGTTTTTAAATTGCAGTTAAATTAACTCACTTTGGTGACAATTGTACCTAATGGCAAGAAATGGTACTGAAATTAGTAAATCTCATTTTCATTCTTTTTATTGTATAAAATGCTGTATGTAACGAATTTTATGTGTTTATTTTGTATTGAAGAGAAGTAACAAAAAAGCCTTACTGTTGTATTAAAATAGTGTGTATTACTTTATTTGCTCTTTAAGTGAAATAAACTTAATATCCATAGAATTTCTTAATCGTCGCAAATTATGAGTGGATGATTACGCACGCAAACACGAAAGCTTTCTTATAGTTCTAAAAGCTAAATGCTGCTTCAACCCATCTTTAAACCAGCCCGTATAGTTAGTTACAGCTGGTTATATTGAGCACAAGCCTTATTCATCCATGCATGAGCAATATGGCAAGGAATATCTATTTAAGGGAGATTTTTTTTTTTAAGAACGTTCCTTTAATAGTTTGTTGATCGGCAGATGGATTGCAAATACGAAACGAAAAGAAGGAAATCGAAAGACATGTGTGTTTTCTTTACCAGTGACGCAGAATGCTTCCATGGATTAGGAACACACAGTCGATAACTTAAAGGGAAGCCACTGAACAGAGCAATGTTAGAACTAATGGAAAACAGCATGTACTGCTAAAGATGAAACTTTATGGAGTAAAAGGGAAAATATGTCATTTTTGGGGTTATATCTCCTGTCAAAACCAAGCTGAATCAAAATTCAACTCCCTGTGACTTAATTTTTTCTTTCCTTTTTCAAGTACGGTAAGCCTACCTCGTATCTTAACATCTTCGTTTTACATGTATAGCTGTATATTTTGTTTTCCTTCCCAGAAATTTAAACTTAAACAAATTTTCGGCCTACAGATGTGTGAGATTTCCATTAAATCGTTCTCTAGCTTATCAACAGTGAATGAGTCAGAGATCTAAGATTGAATAAACAGGACGAAGAGTGATGAAAATGAATGGGAAGTTCAGCACTTTACTAAAATATCTCAACGGAGTGGACAGTGCTTACAAACTGAGAGTTGTTGACATTCTATTTCTTCTACATCAGTAGTTTAGTTCCGACCTTATCCTTCTAACTGCACCCAACACATCACTATCTTACATCCACTACTGCCACAGAAAACTATTTAGGAGTTCACAAAGGGTAGATTCCATGTCAAATGGAATTTACAATTCTATTAAGGCTAACAGCAACTATTAGCCTTAAGACTATTGCAAACGACTATAAAGAAGGCATCGTAGCTCAGTTGTGGGAACTTGCTATAATCCATGTCTGCTTGTCAGACGAAGGCTACAATAGATTGGTATTGTACTATTTTTCATGCAGTTTAATTTATGCGGGGGAGGGTGTAAGGATGAGAGATGGGTAAAGTTAATAATTGTAGACATTATTCCATCCTAACTGTAAGATTATTTTAAACGTGGTTATTTCAGTGACTATGAAGGTGAATAACTATAGGCAAACTTATTTCGCAACTACATGTCTGTGAATACTGTGTCTTACCCATGCATGCATCATAAGGGCAGTACAGGCGTTTTGTTCCCTGAATTGGTATTTTAAGCACTTTTAAATACAAAGTGAACAACTGAAATCGTTGCACACACTAACGAAAGAATTCGATGGATCCATTTTTTTCCCTCATGTACCACTAGATTTGGTCTGAACCTAATTAAGTATTTATACGTTTTTATTTTTTTTCACCAAAATAACAAACATTTAAACCCAAAAAAGGAATAATACAACTAAAAATCCAAGAGTCAAAAAGGTTATGACGGTTGTTTGATAATAATAAAAAAAAATGTGTGATTCTTTATTTAATATCGCACATTCAGGGTTTTTCAGCTTTGGTGATTCAGTGTGTTTAACTTTTAGTTCTGTGAATATTAGACCTTGTTGGCCCCAACCTCTCGAGAAGTAGATTTAAATTCTCCTGCCAAAACTGCTGTAAATTGTTTTTAGGATGCCAATTTGGGTCACCATTTTAAATTTTTATTAACTGGTATAAAATCAAGTATACGTCATATGAATATGTTGTTTTTAGTTTTTAGTAACTAGTTTATGTTCAATCTGATGAATGATTGAGAAGTTACAAGTCCAAAACGTTTTTGGACACCATTTTTGTCTACCGTTTTGAATTTTCTGCAACACAAATAAAATATGTTCTTACGCTGTTATTCCTTGCTTCTAAAAATATTCCTACCAAATTTCATTTGAATAATGCGTTTAGCTATAACTACCACAAACGCATCTATCGTTTTGGACGTCATTTTCAGCTACACCACCTTGAATTTTCATGAAAGTTGAATGGGACCTTTTAGGATGATTGTTATTCTTCGTATTCTAAATCAGTTTGGGTTCATTCCGACGAACGATTTAGAAGATGAGCCAAAACGGCTTTCTGGCGCTATATTTTTGTCCGCCATTATGGATTTTTAACAACAGGTAAAAATCCAGTAGCCTACATACGTCGTTTCGCCTTATTTCAAAGAATATTCGAACTAAATTTCCTTCGAATTCGTTCATGAGTTTACCCGTAACCAACAGACACGCAGAAAATGCCAAAACGTAGAGTTAAACCGGAAGCTCGTTCCCTTTGCTCACTCGGTCAAAAAATGCCTACATTTGTAACATAAAAGTGTAAATTTCCGGACGTTTATAGTTAATGCCGGCATCGTCATGAAGGTACTTATCAACGAATCGACATTCGGTAGCATGGTTGGCAAGTAGATCTTGCACGGACGTTCTCAATGGAAAATTTTCCCCAACTTACCCCCAGCAAAGATTGTTGAATTCTGCAGCTCTAACAACCTGTAAGAAGCCTCCTTTGTGGGCATTCATTCTTTAAATGGAGAAAGCCTGTAAACATTTTAATGGTCGACGACTTAAGCTTTTACAGCTAGCGGTCTCAATTAATGGGAGCGCAGAGTACGTCATCCCTAGTCCTGCCTCGTCATGTCCCTATATACACAAAAGAGTACGACGTTTTAGTTGTTTTGTTTGTTGCCCCTTTTATTTCTTGCACGGCTCACGGCGACCGACTACTATTTTTCAGGATGGAGAGGCGTGTAGGAGTAGCGCGCTTGACGACCCACCACTTTGTCAGTGTCTGGTTGAGTGAGTTCCGCAAGCAACACACAGCGGTGCCCATTAGGGCAGTAAAAGTGCCTGCTGCAACAAACACAAAACCGCATTCAGAGGTGCGTGGTGGCAGTGGGCGATGGCTTGGCTGACTGTGGATGGCTTGCAGTGGCCTGATGGTTACGGTTGTTTTAGGGCTGCACATCAAGTAAGGCTAATGGATTGAAGTAGCGTTCCTGTAGATGCTCGCTTGTGGTCTGCTCAGTATACCGATGACAGGGCTTTGCTGTTAGCAAATGAGCCAAGTCTCGTCCGGTCGGCTTACCCAATTTGTCGGCATGCCGCTAGCGATAAGGACGAGGAGGGGAGGAGTTTGATGGTAAGGGGGTAGGTAAGTAGGCGGGTAAGACGAAACCTTGTTTTTCCGAGTGAAACAACAAGTTGCAACTTTATTCATACGTAATGACGTTCACCTTGGTCTCTGCACTCGCTACGCAGGGCTGCTTTCCTTCGTGTCTTAGTATCGTTTAGGCGACAGCGTTCGACAACCATGAGTAGGACTGTTGTTCATGCTCCAACAAAGCTATGGGGGGGGGGGGAATGAGGCTTAATGGCGCGTCGACAGCAAGGTCATTAGTGCCAACCTCAGTCACAGTGCAGTGGTCCGGGTTGCCACTGCACCACACATTACAGAGGTTTTAAACAAGCTCCAAATCTAGATCTTATCATTGATTTGTACCGCCTGTAAAAATTCAAAAAAAAAAACCCGGACAGGAGGTCAGACTTGATGCACTAAGTCTCGCGGCAGATGGAAACTTCGACAAAAACCTTCAAGACGAACAAACAACCAACAAGTAAATGACGGACGTAAGTGGTCGTTGACACCAATGACATTCAGGAGGGATAACCACTCTCAAAAGAAAGCAGTGAGTAATAAATAGACGCAAATCGCTGTTAATAATATTAAGGAAAATTGGAAATAAGCCATCAGCGAAAATTATACACTAGAAATAACGTAGTTCAGTAAGCCACCGTTATGCACTTACGAACTGGCATGACCTTTATGCACTTCGATACGTTAGTGCACAAAGGTGGCTGACTGAACAACGTTATTTCTAGTGTATAACTTGTGCTGATGGCTTATTTCTAATTTTCCTTAAGATTATTTACAGCGATTTATGTCTATTTATTTTGTCTTCATTGAGCCTTATTAGTGCATGATTTGTCTTCCTTCTCCATTGCCTATGGCCGAGAATATTCGGTCGAGTGGAGGCCTAGTCACGGTGACCTTAATAACGGGTTCAGTGAGTTATCTTTATGTCAGTGGAGGATGTGGCCATTGCGGTTAAGGCGCTATTCAAGTGATCTGAGGGCGAACTGGGTAGCCGCTTCGAATCCGGGTCATGCCACTCCGATGAAATGTAAGTGCGTAAAGGTGGCTTACTGAGCTATGTTATTTCTAGTGTATAATTTTCGTCGATGGCTTCTTTCCAGTTTTCCTTATAGCAATGAGTAAGTCTGGTGTGCCCAATTCGTAAATGGGCCAATACCACCTCTTCTCGCCGACTTGCCGAGTGGTCATTCCTTGACAGTGCCTTTTAACCAAAGGCCTGCACTGTGACTGAGGTTGGCGCTAATGACCAAGCTGTCGACGCGCCATTAAGCCTCATCTCCCCCCCCCCCTTTTAACCAAAGAAGCACCAATACGCCAGTTTTCTGTATGCAAACTTACGCCAGTTTTCTACTTCCGGCTCACGCCAAAGATTAAATGCAGGAGGCCATCTTGGGAGTAGGCGTCAGCCATCTTGCAGGAAGCAGGCGGGGATGCTGGAGGGTGACGTCATATTCACTCCAACTGCAATAAACCGCATTCGAAAACCACAAGCCAACCTCAACCAAACTCGTCCAGTCTGGAGGCAGAGGGGAGTTTACTCAAGGGATTTCTGTTTGTTAACGGTACCAAACTGTCTCCAGATGGATGAGTTTGGTTGAGTTCGCGCCTGGTGGATTTTCGAAGGCGCTAACGGACGTGGTATATATCATTAGCTCCTGGTACGACTTATAAAGGTCTACGTTTTCTAGCAAGCAGAGGTGTAAACTTTGCCCCTACCAAGAGAAAATATTTGTGTACGCTACTCAACATTTCTAGTTTCAAAGCACGAGGAAGAGGGGGCGGGGTGCATGTACAACTGAAAGTTAAAAGAAATGAAGTTTTTTTTTTAATCGTGGCCATGGAAAAATGCGGAGGGATGCGTTGATGTCATAGATATTTTGGGGTTAGAGGCAAAACATTCGGACACGGGGGGGGGGGGGGGGGGAGGCAGCAGAAGCTGTGAAATTTGTAACCAAACGGGCAGTAATGCAAAGAAAAAAAATGGCTGGCTATAAAAATCGGGCTATCGGAGTTATTTGCTGCAAAACGTGGGGGGGGGGGGATAAAATCGTTTACTTCCTGGAAAACAATCGTGTTAGTAAAACAGTGTTAATGTTTTACACGATTAAAAAAAACGTTGGCTTCGCAATGCTTGCACTTATGCTAACCAAACAGGTGAGTAGTTATGATATGCCTACGAATTAACAACTTTATTCAGAAAACATAATAAAGAACATATTGCAATGCAGTTATCAAATCATCACTGAAAAAAACTAAGCATTT
Source organism: Lithobius niger (assembly GCA_023313725.1). Classification (NCBI taxonomy): domain Eukaryota; kingdom Metazoa; phylum Arthropoda; class Chilopoda; order Lithobiomorpha; family Lithobiidae; genus Lithobius; species Lithobius niger. The sequence goes on along the minus strand of JAHWFP010157740.1, from coordinate 15,004 downwards.
GTTAAGCTAGAACAATGAGCAGTTAGGAACCCAAAATTCCGATTGTTTCTTTTTATATATGTTTGTGTATAACACAACTGCTAATAAATCCGTACAGCTTGAACTGAATTGTCAAAAATAATAAACAACAACCAGAGGCATCGAACGATGTTGGCGTACAGTATTGGACAATGAAATTTAGACAGTTGAGAAGGGGCAACTACGAGTGTACATCGATTAATCATGCCTGGTTATGAGAATTTCTTAAATAATACGAAGTTGTTAAATTCAATAAACGAATATTAATAACCGCAAAATAAATACAATACTGTGTCTGCTATTGCAACTGAAAAAAAAATTAAATTTGTTGAACACAGACTGAAGTCAGTCGATTACACAAACTGCAAATCTCTATTTATGGTTTCTGGATAGGCCAAGAAAATGTGGTAGCTTGTTTACATTATCAGGAAAAAAGTAGCATTATGCGTGACAAAACCTATCTGTAAAGTATTCAATTGACTTTAAAAGTATTACTCCATTTAGTTAAAAATATAAATAGAGCTACAGTTTTAAAATTGATTTTATTTTAAAGTCGATTTGAAAGTCAATTTTGCGGTTTTATTTTAAAGAAATGCATTCAAGAAACGTTGAATTTAGGAATAAAAAAAAGCCGTTGAAAGCCTAAAGGGAAAACAAACCTAGAAAAAACAGCCAATGAAAGAAAAAGAAAAAACAAAGAGAAAGATTTCCGCAGAACGAAAGTCCAGGGAAAAAAGAATGGACATTAGACAGCCAGTGGACGAAATGCTGCGAAATTAAAAAAAAAAACGTCGGAGACATCCGCAGGAAATAGCCGAAGGAAAACAATACGAGGAAAAGAGCCGAAAGAAAAAAACGTTTCCTAGTGACATTTCTTACCTAACCTAGGTTTGATTAGTATCTCTAATGCGTGGTGCAGTAACAACCCGGACTATTGCACTGTGACTGAGGTTGGCACTAATAACCTAGTTGTCGACGCGCCATTAAGCTTCAATTCCCCCGCTCCCCTTAACCCAACCTATTAAAAAAGAACTGTAAACATTTTCCTTCGGTTATTTCCCTGGCCTTTTTTTTCGCGGCTTCTTTTTTCCTTTGAATTTTTTCAGTCTTTACTTTAGACTAATCCACATCCGAAGTTTCATTTTCTGGCAGTGTGGCCGGCAGTTGCGATTAGTAGAGGTTTTACAATGTTTATTCTCCCTGCACGAACGCCCCCCCTCCCCACTCAATCCCCTCCCTAACGGGACGCGCAGTGAAATGAAGCTCCTGAGTTAAATATTTTCATCAATCAAGAACCACAGTTAGAGGTTCGAAGCGATCAGATACCTTACTAGTTTTAACTGTAAGTTGAATGAAGTTGAATTAAAGATTTACATTAATAAGAAACTGTAAGCTGAACTGGTTGAACGAATACCGACCTTGCTGATGTTTTCGTGACCTTGTATTCCGTGCCCCCTCCCATTAAGAGGTTGCCTCAGTATATATCGTCGGATTAGGAATCAAAGTTAAAGTTTGGAACTGAACGTTTCTCGCCAATCGTGTCACAAAACATAGGACAATTCAACGTCGCACAAAAAGTTTCCAATATCAACTTGCGTGTTGTGAATTTGGCTTCAACGAATATGCAAGCCCCAACCTCTTTCTTATTTTTATTTTTGATTGGTTTGGGACGGGGATTGCCTCCAGCCTCCTCCTTCCCCCTCGTCAGTGATTCCACCGCTGGTTCTGTCAATAATTAAAGGAAAAGGGAAAACTAAACCCAATGTTTCCGGAATTTTCATTTGCAGATTGCATTTTGTCGGTGAATGTTAGTTCCCAATGTCAGTTCCCATTAACACTATTTTCTTACACCCACGAAGGACAAAAGTACATTTCTACGCCAATGTTTAAACCGCACAAAACCTTGTACTATCCAGACTAAATTATTAAAACTCAGTCTGCAAGTCATTACGTATTTCGAACGTGTCTACCCGTACGAGAGAAGTGGACTCTTCATTCTAGAGTGTTCAACAGCTAAAACGGACTTAATGTCGTAATTATTCGTCGTAACAGTTTATCATTATCTTACCTGCAACATGAAATATGCATATTCGACATTTCTGAAACCAATACCTTAAAACAATCGACCTGTCGCAGGCATTCACGCCCTGGACGAAGTAATCCATAAAGGAGCGTAGCAGAGAAGCTAACATTTTTCTGTCTATATTTCATTGTCCAATACTGTACATGTTGAGACAACGCTTCACGCTTATATCTACTGCGCTAGAACCCGCGAGCAGCTGTCTGGTTTAGCCTTATATCTCCCGTTCATTTTCACTCCTATTGTCGATTGGATTTCGGTAGCATAATACACTGGAATACAATTTTTACGTTTGGAGCGGTCCGGCTTACGTTCCATAATGAGTATTCAGTAATTTCTTAGTCCAGAGTTGCGTCGATTCATCGGATCGAGAACCGTGGCCATGTTGGATTACAGAATACAGATTACAGAACTGCGTGACGTCAGTTGTTTGTGTGCAAGTCTACTAGTCACGTGCTTCCTTGCAGCGCTTTGATTGGTTGTTCGGGCTATTTTGGCGGGAGTGGTGAATATGATGTCACACCATGGTCCTAATCTACCCTGTAGTACATCTTCATAAAAGCAATACTACCGGAAGTCCGTAATGAACCATCTTCTCTAGTCACTCCATCTTTGCCTTTAACAGCCCGTAATGGAGTAAAAAGCACGGTAACAGATTATGTGAAGGCAAACCAAGCAGTGCTACATTAAAATACAAACAACGTTTCGAAAATTTTCAATTTTCGTCATCAGGTTAGCAATAAAATTAAAGCATGGCAAAAGCCACTAAGTCATCCTACGTTAAAAGCATAAAACAGTAATTTAAAACGGATAAAAACCACCAATTTCTCCCCTCAAAAGTTGCAGAAATGGACTTGGTTTCCCAACGGAGCAGGTGGGTCGTTGCTTTTCGGTTGCCATTTCTGCCTCGTTTGAGGGGAGAAATTGGTGGTTTTTATCCGTTTTAAATTATTTTATGCTTTTAACGTAGGATGACTTAGTGGCTTTTGCCATGCTTTAATTTTATTGCTAACCTGATGATGAAACGTTGTTTGTATTTTTATGTAGCACTGCTTGGTTTGTCTTCACATAATTTAACAGCTCGTAACTTATACGCCGAACCACTACACTGTGACTGAGGTTGGCGCTAATGTCCTAACTATCGACCCCTGTTAATAAAAAATGCTTGGTTCTTAAACTCTCGCTGTCACTGTTATAGAGCCAAATGAGAAAAAAAGTTATCAACAAGAGTTGAATTTCAGAAATTTATAAGAAAGGAGGTGAATTTTCTTGCACGTTAGTTTTGTGGCTGCACGACATCTCAGATAGTTTAGAAATTACTCCCATAGTCCAAACAAAACGCAAATAATTTGAGTATGGCTTGTTTAGCTTCAAAACAAAAATGGAAAACAAACAAAAAATCAAGTAAATAGCTTGACGACTGGCACTTAAAAAAAAATTCTCGTTAATCAACCATGTTTTCTCCATGGCCTTACTTTCTTTTTTTCCCCGGAAATCCATCATCTAACAGACTTGTAACGGATTCCCACTTTCGACTGAACATGCAACATTTTGACAGTGTTTCATTATGATTTATCCGTGTTCAGTGAAAAGAAATTCTCCGGTTAGAGTTGTTCCTTTGTGTTAATGGCGTGCTAATAGTTCAAAAATGAATTGCCACCAGCACCTTTGTGATGGGATATTCATTTGAGAGGAATAATATTCGTTGAGATTATGTTCTTGTGTTTATGGGTCCTGTCACAACCTTATACTGTGTACCTTCTATGGCATAGTACAATACCTTTGAAGTTTGTGTATTTTTTTTTCTGGAGTACGAATCCAATTTGTTGGTTCTAGAATTACAATTTACCGTGGACCATAAAGACAGGCTTAACTTGAACCAAAAGAATCTTCGGAATCCACTAAGTTCACAAATAAACAATTACAAGGTATGGAACAAACGAAGCAAACAGACTGCATTAAAGATTAGTGTATATTTGATTTTCACAAGGCCAGTATTTCATGCTAATTGTTTAGCAGTGCTGTAGTTTAATACTGTTGTTGTTCAATTCCATCCTGACACCACCTGACACTGCTAATCAACAATAATCAAGGTCACGGTAAATTATCTTTGCTGCCCTGCAAATATCGAGTCCTTTGATTATCTCTTCAGTACTAAACCTGGACAACAGTGGGCAGGTTGCACAGTATTTTGTGTAAATAAATCCACGCTACGCCACCCGACGAAAAACACAGGATTGGCGGAAACCCAATTTCTCAAAAGATGTGGAGTTATAAATGGGGTTTTGATCACTATACAAAATTCAAGTAAACAGTTCATCTTTTAAATACTAACGTGAAAATGATATTTATATAGTAACCTAAAAGGAAGAACAGTCGGAGTCGAAAATTCCTGGGGTTTCGGAATCCAACTCAATTCATAGAATACCGTTTTCGAAATATTGTTTATGTTTGCTTTATTTTTTTTCGTCAAGGCTCTTTTGCATTATCAGACGACTTTTAATTTTTTTTTGTCTTATTTCGACCTTGGTCGGTCGTCGAATTCGATTTGGCTTCAACTTGGATAGTAGCCTTCCAATCTGACTGCTCTGTAGTGGATGCTCATGTTGTTCGGGGCCAGTGAAGAACCCTCAAAGCGTTTGGAATGCTTGGTGGGACATAGTAATTTTTTTTTCCTATTGGTGACACACTACTGAAGTCGTGTGAGGATGCAAAAAGGGTTATGCTCAATCGAAAGGTAATTAACCTTTACTGCTCAGTGATATTCTGTCGTGTAATCAGACGAATTTCAAACTTTTTAATTTTTTTTAAGTTCTTATACCTTAGTCAGGTGTGGAATTCTATCCGACATCCATTTGACTGGCAGTCGACCACTCTCACTACTTGGCTGCAATTTCTAACCTTAATGTTGTGGGTACCGAAGGACCGTCGAAATGTTTGTGATTCCTATTGGGGGTTTAGTTATTTCCCCATCTTCTTGATGGCTAACTGTAAAGTCGTTTGAAGATACCAAGTAGGTGATAATGACATCTGACTACTTATCGTTTTGAAAGGTTTAATACTATGCACTTGTGCAGCTGGCCTATAAGGATTCCAGTATAGCGTGCAGGGCAATTTAATTTAGACCTGAATTAAGGAAAATATTTAAACTTCATTTACTTGTAAAGTCAGAATGTGTTTTTCTGCGCCTTGCTTTCAGCTTGCCTTTTTAATATAGAATTTTACATTTTTTTCTGGGATTGCTCATTTTTTTTTCATGTCACTAACAGCTTAAGGTGTAGGAGGTTTCAACGCCAACTGCTATCCCCACACAGAATCAGATTCGATATTAAGTATTCTGGTGGAAACATCATAAAGAACAGCAGTCCCCATATCTTTAAAATAACGCAGTCTGCAATGCTTCATCTTTGACTATCACTCAACAGAAACAATGACAGTACACAATCATAGAAGTCACACGTTCAGGCCTAATGCCTGAATTTGGGCTGGTCACGTATGCTGTCGTTGTACTGGAACTCAGACCTTCCCCGTATATATTTCCTTAAAGATATGACTTTGCCAACCCGCCCAAAACCTATTCTCGTTGGGTGCATTTTTCTTTCTACATGTTCTAGTGACATTTCCTATTTGATTCGCGCCACGTCCTCTTTTGCTTTCCTTTTTTTCCTTTTTTTCTCTCCTCTTTTCAATTCAGGTTTTCTCTCGATCATTAGAGCAATGTTGAACACGTCGAAACAATGGCCTGCTGTGCTTCCACCTCCATCAGGGCCTCACGAAGCGTCACTACTAGGCGTTGGAGGAGTCCAACTTGACGGGAGGTGACAGCTCGACACGACAGCGCCATGAATCTTTAAAACCATCAGGCAGGAGCGAAGAGACCAAACACAGACCCGCACTTGCTAAATCCCTAAATCTAATTTGCTAATGCTTAAACTACTGAGCTCGGGGTTTGGAAATTAAAGACGATCACTCCACTCTCTCATCTCCTTCTCGCAAGGAACACTTTTGCTGTAAGTGGTTTTTGAAGTTTATTGCAAAGCTTTAGTGATTATGTGTCGTGCTTCCTTTTCTTCTTCTCACGAATTTGCAACGTCAATGTTTATTATCGCATCTCATTTCTGAACACGCCTTTTTTTGTCGTGACTAATGTCAACTCTTTTGGCTTGTCGTTACCAAGGACTTTCTCATATTGGGCTCTACCCTTTACCCTTTAGGTAGACAAAATTATGAAGGAAAAAAAAACATTAGAAAAAAGGATCGTAATACTGATTCGAGGGTTGAAAAAATAGTGCCTGCCCATTTCTGCCTTTTTTTCCCCGATGGTGCCAAGCCCATCCCCGCCTTTTGGAAGTACGTGTACGCCACTGGTCGTGTTTCTTAAAATAGATTTAAAAAATAACCATGAAATTATAGAAAATTTTTGACGTATTAGAAAAATCAAAATAAAAAGTGGTTGAAGTATGCTTTTTTTTTGCGATTAGAATTCCAAAACAAAATTAAAATTGTTATTGCGTAATGCGTGTTGATTTGAACTGAAGCCAGTTGTAGCAAAAATAAAATAAAAATATGAAATTCAGCGTTAATGACTAGAAATTAAATGGCGGAAGACGTCATAGTCCATCATATTGGCATATGTCACTTGTTTTTCCTGTCACACTAATCGTGACCTATGTATACAATAGCTAAGCTGTTAACAGCTGTAATGGACTTGTGTCAGCAGTGGTCTGAGAGTTTTCTTTTAAGTGAACTTAATAGCATTCAGATTTCAGAACCCTGGAATTCACTGAGATGATGGAAATAGGGCATAATCAACTGACTTTTTAACTATTTTTAAAAGTCTCTTGTCGGTCCCAAATGGCGGTCGTGGGATTATATCCAGCGTTCATTTGGCTAGCAGTTGACTACTCTGACATTTGGGTTGTGAATTCTCAGATTGTTCAGGGTATCCAAGTGACCCTAACAATGTTCATGGTGCTCATATGGGACTTATTATGTGCGCGGCGTATCTTGAGTCTTGCAAGTATTTTATGAGCGGCTACGTCCTCCTGGAGGGGGCGGTGTTAATCGACGGCTGCCATTGTTTTTTTTTAACCATCTTGGATATCAAAAAGGTACTCTGCTACCAAACACGTACAATAGATTATAAGTGTTCGTTCTGCAGCAAACTCAAGATAGGACACGGACACTTTAGTTGTTTTTTTCATTCTTCTTGGTAGAACAATGCCAAAGTCTGATTGTGCGAAAGAGCTGTAGATATAGATTAGTATTAAAAAAATGTTGAAGCGTCAGAACACAGTGTCTTCAGAAAGTACCACTGAATGAAACATCCTGAATTCACAAAATTGCCACCAGCATTATCGCCCAAACAACTGTGCATCGGCAGGCCTACCTCCGCACTCATCGGTGTAGTATCATATATACTAGAAAATTCTACAGTTTGAAATCCATCAGATGGTGGGATTATGAAGAAAGATGAAGTTTGGGTACCAATCATCATGCAAGACAGAATCCCAAGTGACGTTTCAGTTCCATTCAAATGCTAGAAATGTGCACGAGTGAATGTAGTATGCATATGCCGTGCTGACATAATTACATGCTCGAAATTCTGTTAATGCAGAAAGGGTGGTGCAATAACGGTATACTGCAAAAATTCACAGAATTAAAACTGACTCATTTGATTAGCAAAGAACAGAGTTTACATAGTTATGAAAAAAAAAAAAACGGCACGATATAGGCACGTTCAGTAAAGTTGTTCTCTTTCGGACTCCTCAAAAACTCTTTTTAAGTGCAATGGTCTAACGGCAAAATTTCATTTTTCCCAGTTAACAGTTAACTTCAGGACGATTTTCATAGGAACAAAAATTGTTCGAAATATTATTGGGAACACTTATTTTACTATAAATTATACCCTAAAAGTCAACGGTTTTTGAGATAAAGCTGAACATCTGGCCACAGGTACACAGCGGCCATGACGGACATCTTGAAAAAAAAAACTGACGGGCACGGGATCATGTGACCGAGTCAAAATGAGTTCTTGAGCATGCTAGAATACGTGCCAGAAGAGAATTGCTCTATGCGCCATCTTTCCAAAAGGACCATGCCTGCCCCCGCACTATTTCATGCTGTTATTAGCAACACTGGCTTGCTGGTGTGTAGTTGGGTGATGAGGCAAGTTCACATTTTCCTTGTTTGCCAAAGGATTATTTCGGAATCGAGCAAAGACCACCGAACACGTTCTAACAAGGTGGTCGGACCGATTTGTTGGGATGAGTAGATAAAAAGGTTATCGCCTCTTCTCTTGTGTTGATCCCAACAATGGCTCAATGCTGCGCGTCTTGATAAATTGTAAATTAGCAACAGTGAAAATCATTTACTAGAAATAACGTAGTTCAGTAAGCCACCTTTATGCACTTACGTTTCGTCGGAGTGGCATGACCCGGATTCGAACCGGCTACCCAGTTCTCCCCCAGATCACTTGCATAGCGCCTTAATCGCTATTCACGTGATCTGGGGGCGAACTGGG
>JAHWFP010157739.1:0-17902 GCA_023313725.1 Lithobius niger | reverse complement strand
CATGTCTTTTTGGGGCGAGGGACGGTCGTCTAATTGGAAAATCGCGTAATTGGAAGAACGTATACAGTATAACAATATCATATCAAAAACCAAATCTGGTAAAAGGGGCTGCCAAGTTCCAAATGGTTCGGCCCTTCAAAGGAGTGATATCAACACACCAAAACATTTGCCAAGTTAATCGCATCGCTTAATAGTTCGAATGTTAAATGAAAACTAGAACAATGCTACTTTCGGTAGCAATGTTCAAGTTTGTATTTAACGTCCAAAGTATTATTCGTGGCGATTAAGTTGGCGAATGTTTTGGTGTGTTGATATCACTCCTTTGAAGGGCCGAACCATTCGGAACTAGGCAGCCCCTTTTACCAGTTTTGGTTATTGATATGATATCAGCCCTTTTAAAAAAAAAATTGTGTATTAGACTCAACTCCACTACCATGCAGATGTGTAATAAAGTGGCACGTCAACAAGAAATTGGTTTTTAACAATTTGCTACTACCTTTTGCCTATAGGCCGAACCATTCTCAACTTAGTCACCTCTTTATAGGTTTTTGGTTTGGTTTTAATTTTGTTGTAATTGTTTTATTTCGTTAGTTTTGGTGTGTTGATATCACTCCTTTGAAGGGCCGAACCACTCTCAACTTGGTGGCCTCTACACCAGTTTTTGGCTTTGTTTATTTTGCTTTGTTTTTAGAGTTGGTTTATTTTTCGTGAATTGGACGTGAATACAATTTCTTTGGCAACGTTGTTTAGATTTGTCGTGGTACACTAGTGTGTGTCTAGACACGCACGTCAGTATACATGTTGTCATTGTCCGTACATTGGCTGTCCAATGAGAGACGATGCCGACAATACTAACAATGGTTATAACAATATTTTCGTACTTATGCGCCCTCCCACGCCATCCCTGTTACTTCCCCTGGTTCCAAACCATAAAAGGTACGCAGTTCGTATCGTACTGCAGCCATTTGTCCAATTTCATAGCTGGAAGCCTTCCCGTTATCTCGGTATCGATGAATAATCACCCTATGGAAATTAATATGGGGATGAGCGAGCTAGAATTAGCTTGCTAGCTACACATTTTCAACGTTATTGAGGGTCAGATTTTGCATTGAAAGCAGCTTAGCTGGCATTCCTATACGAGTTAATTTTCGTCAGGTGGATCATTGCTCTTGTTTTCAACACAATTTAAGCTTTTGTACCGCATTATTATTTTTCCCTACGTGCCTGAAATGTGCCCAACTATGCTTCAAGATATAAGACACTGACGCTATGGCGCCGCGCTACAATGGTTTACAACCTCAACAATTGAATGGATGTGATGTTTGTTGTTATGATTGTTGCCTAACTTGGCGCGACACACTAGCGTGTGTCTGGGTAATGGAAAATTGTCTAACACGAAATTCGTATAATAGAAAATCGTCTAACATCCCTGCCTCACTCGCGCTGTCGCGCCTCGCTGCGGCTATCCATAAAACATTAGAAAACGCAGCTGTCTTATTTTCCAGTTAGACCACTTATCCATTATACGTATCCTGTTTAGATGATTTTCTAGATTTTTTATTTAGGCAGATATTATACAATTAACCCATTAGACGATTTTCCAGTTAGATTTTCTTCGACGCACCTGTAGTATCTAGATACACGCTAGTGTGTCGCCGCCAAGTAACAGTAGATCATCCCATTGTAGACATTCCAATTGTTAAAAATGGATTGTTAATGATAAAAAGGCGGCTCACTAGCAGACATGTGTCTGTTAACTGTAAGCAACTGAAAGCTTATTTTGGCATGTTGAGGATAAATCCCAATGCGACATTCTATGTTACTAGCTAGCTGCTAGGTGACTATCTAATAAAATTTTTCCCATGTTAAATTCCATAGACTTTTTACTCATGGCTAGTGCAAAATTGAGAAGGCCTACGTACCTGAACTTTTGTACACGGATGTGTGGTGATCTGAGGATGGTCCTTTTGTTGGTTTGGGGGTTGTAAGGGTCAGGACAAATGCGTGGAAGGGTTTTGAAATTCGCCACCGGCAAATTTAAATTTCGTTTCTTTTCCAAGTTGCAACCAAAGATTTTAAGCAACAATGGCTTGAACAATCAAGACTGGTCCTAAGATTTATTGTAAAAGCCTGGACGAACTAAAAACTGAACTGTAACGAAGGACAAAATAAAGAAACATTAACGTTGCCGTGGATTGCATAAGAATAAAGGGATGCACGTTAGATGATGGTTACGCATCAATACGAGCATACACGAGCTAATGGGTTTTTTTGTTAATACCCCCCCCACCCCACCCGCCCCCCCCAAAAAAAATGCTTCGCGTTTTACTGTTTTAGTAACAGCGACCGTCGGGGGAAAGTTGCAGGGATAAACAAAACAACTGAAGGGGATGCGCTGATTGAGTGAGCGAAGCGAACGAAATCAACGATTGTTAGTCAGTGTGTGCAAAAATGGGATTGAAGCATCTTAAACATACGGTGTAACCTTATCTACGTTCACAGTCCTATGAAAGTTGTGATATCCACTCAAAACCAAAACTGGTAGAAAAATCCGCCAAGTTTCCTAAAACGGTCGGCCTTTGAAGGTAGTGATATCATTCCACCAGGGAAAGGCCACCAAGGTTAATCCTATTATACTTTGGACGTTAAATGAAAACTTGAAGATTGCTACCGCTAGTAGCAATCTTCTAGTTTTCATTTAACTTTCGAACTATTAGTATGTGCGATTAACTTGGTAATAGGATTAACCTTGGCGGCCTTTCCCTGGTGGAATGATATCACTACCTTCAAAGGCCGACCGTTTTGGTAACTTGGCGGGTTTTTCTACCAGTTTTGGTTTTGGGTGGTAACAATATAACAGAAAATATAACGTCAGAAACCGCAGCCGTATTATTATCCATTTAGACGATTATCCATTAAACGATATTCCGTTTAGATGATTTTCCATTTTTTTTTTTATTTAGGCAGATATTATACAATTATCCCATTAGACGATTTTCCAGTTAGACTTTCGTCCAACGCCCCTCTTGTACCTTATTAAAACTAAAGAGTTAGGCCTCTCACGTACATTGTTTGGGTGAGTTTAGGTCCTTTCTATGTTGATTGACATGTTAGCGGCAGAAACTTTAGTTCACAGATAGCATCTGGAGGGTGCCACCAGTTGTAAAAGCAAAATGAAAAATTTGAATTTTGAAGTTTGTAATTTGCAGGTCGCTGATTGGCATTTAGGTACAGCAGACTTCCAGCCAGACGAGAAATCAGTCTGACCGAACAAACAGACCTACTAAAACGTTGCACAAAAACGAAGATTGCTCCCTCCACTAGCATGTAAATAGGATACTATTAATTTTGAACTCACCCAAACAACCTATCCACTCGTATTACCACTTACGAAGACTTCCCGCAGAAGAAAGATTTAGCAATTGGTCCATATTGGTCTTTATTCTGTCACACAGTTCATTTATATTTGGCTATCCAGTTGAATAATTCTTCGTTACATATTGGGGGTTTTAAACCTCAGTCTACTTTATTAGAAAAAAACGTACTTATACTTCAAAAAACGTGTGTCATTAGAAACACGTAATGCACTGAGGTTTCGTAAACGGATTAGGTCCCACTGTGAAATGCCATAACCTCTCTTCACATAGTTAGTATCAGGCCAGCCATTTTCAAGAGAAGACAAAAAAAAAGACTTTTTTTCGCGTGACCAAACATTCCAAAAACAAACGGCAACAATGTCAAAACATTTTAATTTGAATTTGAATTTTATTGAGCTTAACAGGTCTACAATACCACTCGCTCATGTAAACTAAACTTAACACAATCCTAACCTAACTTAGGCTAATCATTTTATAACACCAGAACAATAATCCAATTCACCGCGACAAATAAACCAGGAATACCCCTACGCTCTAAAAGTCGTCTAGGTGTTAAATGAGGTATCAGGCCAATATCCCACTGGCAAACCCCCCCCCCTCCCCCCGTTGCCAATGTCCCCCCGAAAAATAATATTATGCTGGAAAAAAACACTAGCAACAAACTCAAAAAAAAACATAGAACCCACACCAGTGCTGTGCTGCCCAGTAGACTATAGGCCAATTAGATGAGACTGAATTGTCATTGAGTGAGCAATTGCAGCTTCATTGCGTAATAATCATTAACCTCGGGAGGAGCAACTGAAAGGGGGAGGGGGGGGGGGAAGCACTGATTGAGTGAGCGAACCGAACGAAATCTGCGTTAGTTAGCCAGAGTGCTCAAAAATGGGATTGAACAAACTTAAGGAAGTGAAGCATGAACATAAAATAAAATTTCTTTTTCTTTTCTCCAGAACATTAACGAAAAATAAGTCCAAGCAAATTTGTGTATTTTTTTTTTTGTATTTTGTTTTTAAGGAAACAACAACAGGCACTTACAAAAGGCACATTCTTAAAAATTCAATGTAATCTTTGAACCAATTGGTGTTGAGTTGGATGTGGTTGAGCACGTGGGAGCAATAAACAGAAATACACAACGTTTCAAGATTAAGCAGGGTTAAGATAATTTGGTATTTGGAACAAACTTTGGGTCTGGAAATACCTGGTTTATGTCCTGTTTTAGTGAAGTGCTGAACAAATGAATTGATTGCATCTTTGAGTTTGAAGTTAGATTTGTGGGAGTGGAGCCGCTGAATGAATTTTGTTGACTTTGCCCTACGTAAGTGGCTGCAGGTGATCTGCACAAGGAATTTGAAAAATAGTAATTTTTTTTATATGGATTCATTTTGAAGTGGTGTTTGTATGTATAAAAATCAGTAAAATAAATCTAAGACAAACAATAGTGGAATTTACGTTTATATTTCAGTTTGTTGCTAGTGTTGTTGTTTTTTTCAGCATAAGCACTTTTTTTTTTGGGGGGGGGGGATATTGGCCGGAGGGATACTGGCCTCCGGGGGGATGTTGGCCAGGGGATATTGACCTGGGGGATATTGGCCTAGAACCATTAAATTCACCCGATTGATAAAGGTAAATCATTTTCATGTAGTGTGTATTGTCATATAATTGGAAAATGCCAGTAACCGGTGATTAAAAATCGATAGCCGGTCGATTTTAACCAATAACTATTACTTAAACTCTGTCAGACAGTTTATTATTCGGCCAGCCAGCCCAATAATGTTTAATGCTTCTTCATCACACATTGACAAGGGTGCCCCTACAGTGGGGCTATTGGGGCTCAGCTCCCTCCCCCCACCTCCCCAAGAGGCTGGTTGCCCTTTCTACGCATAAAAAAAGATGCTGCAAGAGAAAAATGTAAAAAATAAAAGCTTTTCTTTCCAACATAGCAAGGAATGGAATGGAGACTTATCTCCAGTGCGTCACGTGATTTCCTATCGGTGAGTGACCTTATTGCCCTCTTGACTGATCATTTTGCCGAGGGCCGTGCACACAAGGAGAATGGGGGGGGGGGGGGGGGGCGTTAACCCCTGCCCTCATGGCCCTTTTAAAATAAAATGGCCGACTTTTACTGAAGTGGTGGTGGAAAAAGGACAAGAAAGGGACAAAAACAGATAAGAAAGTGTTGCAAAGAGGGGCAGAAAAGATAAAAATGGCTAAAAACACAAAAAAAAATAAAAGGTTCCGAGAAAAAAAAGTAAGTTACCCCCTGCCCTACCGGGGGCCTGTGCACTTACCTGATTGAGTCCTTTCTGAGTTTTCAAGCCCACCCCTTTTTGCCGTTCTGCGGGTGCCCTTGCACATTGGGGTCTAAACCTCAGTCAACTTTGTTCAGTCAATATTTTTTAAGCCCTGCATTATTGATTGTGACGTATGATTATGCCTGTGGTTCTGTCGTCTTTTGTCGTGCAGTGAAGGCTACATCACCATTCTACCTTACACATGGGCTTCATTGCCAACTATGCGTTTCACTGTATGAAAGAGAAGGCGTTGCAATTGCAATGTTTTTTTTTTAAATTTATGTAAAACAGTTTGCACGCCAAGCTGTGTCATTCCATGGTTAAGCATAGATCAGGGCTTTTCGCACTTTTCCAGTCTTTCGATGACGAAATTCCCACAACATCTGTTCTTTTCTGACTGATTAAATTCTCTTTAACTGAAATTTTATCAAGTTTTATTCAAACGTGGTTAAAGCGTTTTAGCAAAGCAACCCACAAACATATTCAATCCAGTTACTCTATGAGTAAAGTGCCGTCTGACACAGCAAAATACTTGCAAGTCATAACAGCCAACAGAAATTTTAATTTACGGTATCATTTTTGTGCCTTGTTCACCTAAACAAAGAATACAGAATGAACACAGTGAATGAAATTAGGTGAACAAGACACAAGATTGATGCCGAAATTAAAATGTGTGTTGGATTTTATATATTGTAGGTGTTTCGCAGTGTCAGATGGCACCGTTAACCCATTTCAACTTAAGGAATTCTGCTAGCAAGGTAGACCTACTCTGTTACATTCATCAGTGGCAGCTACCTTCCGTATTTCTAGTTTCATAGGAGAAAGATTTCTCTTCCCTGTTGATATTCTCAACCAAAAAACCCGAACTATGCAATGGTTTACAAATTACAAGCATGCCAAACTTCAAATCTTTAGTTTCTTAGATATAAGTATACAAACGTGTGAGGAAAACTGCTCGTGGTAAGTAAGAATTGCATTTACCCAAACGATCAAACGATGGAGGTGAGCAGTAGGAAACTGCCCAAACGTCATCCCATCTTAAATAAAGAAGAAATCACAAGGTGAAGGGTAAACAAAGCAAGCAGTCTGCATTAAAGAATGGCCTTGTGAGGATACACATTAAACAATACACTTGTCTTGAGAAAGAAAGGAAAGACAACTGTCACAACTGGGACTCGAGCCCAGGACTTCCCGTTTACTAGCCGGGCACTCTAACCACCGTGCTACTGGGGTGGGTTCTGGCTACAGGCTCCAGTCGAGCTAAGTAGCTGTTCAATCTTTCTCAGTGGTGACCTAGAGGTCACAAACACACATACAAGGAGGGAAAGCAACATTGCTTCTTGTATGTGTATTTGTGACCTCTAGGTCACCATTGAGAAAGATTGAACAGCTACTTAGCTCGGCTGGAGCTAAGCCCCGCCCCGGTAGCGCAGTGGTTAGAGCGCCCGGCTAGTAAACGGGAAGTCCTGGGTTCGAGTCCCAGATGGAGCAGTTGTCTTTTCTTTCTTTCTAAAACTAGTACGTTGTGTATCCTCACAAGGCCAGTCTTTAATGCAGACTGCTTGCTTCGTTTTATCATCCCATCTTCACGTTTCCTCCCTATCATAATTTGTTTATTTTCAGATATTTCTGCCTCCCGAAAAAGTTTATGTACTTGGCAACGATACATCGAGGATTGATTAACATTTTCAATTAAGCTTTAGTTAAGATATACACACACAAAATGTCGATATTAATTCCATAACCCCTTAGTTCTCTCTAAAGCCACTTAGAACGAATCTTAGGGTGCGGAAGCTGTGGAAACAATTTAAAACTATTTCTTGTTCCACCGTGATCCTGTGGCGCACTCAGACATTTTATGTCAGGTGGAGGGGTCAGGGTAAAAACTGAATTTTAGAATGAGGAATCCACCTAGGGTTTATAGGAAGGGGAGGGTGTTGATGCCTTATTTGTCGAATTTTGCCAAATGTTATTTTAACTATGGGTCCTGGGAAAGTGTGCGCCTCCCCCTCCCCCACTTTGTGCCCCTTTTGACATCAAATCAAATTTAGGCAGTCTAAGATTTAAAGACACAAGCATGTCTTGGACATAAGGGTTAATCAGTCACTGTATAGACGGGTGTTAGGAGTGAATCTGCTATTGAAAACTAATTCGATTGTACCTATCTCAACCTTTTGTGTTGGATGTTAATTTTTCAGAAAATACTTTAAACAAAAACAACAAGATACCTATGCGCTCATCCAAAGAGTATTCTGTACTGACGAGCCAAACAAGAGCGAAACATCTGTCTAGAGATCTCTGTGGGTGAGAGCAGCTTGATTTTTAAGTAATATCAAAAATCAAAAACGTCTAGTTTTCGTCTAGTTTTTTCAAAAACTTGCAAAATAATAATGACATTCATCGAAATCATCTCACAATCACCAGTAAAACCCGAATGTAGTTGAAGGACTTCTGAAGAAAGAAATTCGCACAACAAAAATCTTTGGCTAGGTTCTCTAATAACAGAGGTGTGCCAAACCCATTAGTGGTTTAAATTTACTGATTCTGATTTAAACTTTCACCTGGGATCGATACTGCAAAAGCCTAAAATTGCTTTTGTTAACGGAGCTTTTTTTACTTTTAGATGGAGACGTCAAACGCTCCTGCGTTTGTCAAGTACCGTTTAACCCGCGAACTGCAAGTGATTCTAGGAACAGATCCGAAATGGACCAAGGACAAATACCAACAGCTGTTACCATTATTCGAAGACCGATACCTGTTGATGGATAAACTGCATAGTTGGTATCAGGGAGTTTTAGATACAGCTTGGCCAGCGTTTAAGAAACCATCAAGTGTACAAGACGTAAGACATTAAAACAAATGATTTTTTTTTTACGTTCAAAGTTATTAATTTTTTATATATACATTTATCGTTAACCATATCCCCTCCGTACACAGGTTCGACGCCGTAAAAGTGGTCCAGCCATGACATTAAATATTATATTGTCAGCTACGAAGGCTATTGATGTAGATTTGGTTCCAGTTATCGATGGTTCAATCTATCCTATGCCACCTGGATTTCAAAAAAGTGCTAAATTTAATGCACTAAATACAGAGGTAAGTGGAAACTAAGTTAAATTTCAGCCCTGCATTCTTGTACACAGGTCAGTGGCGTTTTGATACTTTTACGGTGGGGATATCCATTTGAGGGTTAATATTAACCTTTTGGCTAAACTCGGTAATAAGGAAAAATGGTGATATCCATCACGAAATAAGTTGAGGGCTAAGCAATATTTAGCCTGAAGGTCGAGGACTAACTTAGCACTGAGCAGTTAGCCCCGAGCTATAAAAAGCGGTGATATCCATCTAGTATTAGCGTTATTCCTGATTTTAACAACACATTAACAGGGCTAATTTAGCTGAAGGTCGAGGTCTAAGGAGTAAAGAGCTAACAAAACCCCAACTTAGTCCAACATGGATATCGCCAACTTTTTTCTCCAGTCCACTAACTCCCAGGTCGAGGGTTAGTTAGATCCAGGGTTAAGCTAGTCCGGGGCTTGTTTAGACCTCAACTGGATATCCCCACCGTTAGAGCCATTGTTCTGTACAAACACTATTAGTTCCCTGTTGTATTAAAATTGGAACGAAACATTTTCATTGGCTATTTCAATTGCTTTTTCAGGGTCAGAACTCTGTGTTTTGACAATTTCCAAAGCATTAAAAATTATTATAGGAGCCCCCAGATGTTGTTATCAAATGTGCTAGCGCTGATAAGCATGAGTTAGGCCACCGCTACAAGCAATTGATTAGGATTTCTAAACTATACACGAAGCATATGGGTCGACACCATGTAATGGTATTCGGGCACATTACAAAAATAAAAAATGGTAGACCTCTAATCGTTTGTTCAAGCTATGTTGTTTTAATTAGTAAAGGTGGAGGTAGAATTTACTGTAAGGTTCGACCTCAATCTCTCATGTTAAAGCCGAAATTTCGATGCTTAATTTTTCCGATGTCTTTCAATATCTTCCACTCAATTTAGTATATAAGCTTTGTTGGACTTAGTTAACATGTGCCCGAACTTTTATTAATTTCCCATTTGTCAGTGCACGTTTACGCAATGACTAGCATCTGCATTCTCGCAGCTAGAAGCTAGAAATCACCTGAAATTCCAACATGGCAGCGGTTTTAGTTCTCCCAACTCGCAACGAAAACACTCAATAATGTGAGATCAGATGCGACTGAGAAAATAGTTTCGTTAGGAGGAATTCTTTATCTTATTGGCACACATTAGAAGACTGCAATCATTTACTCAAACGACGTCGGATTTAGGTAATCCACGTAGCGTTGTTACCATGGCAACGTTACCTTTGAAATCGCGATTAGATTCTCGCTGCGAGAATGCAAAGGCGAGTCGTTGCGTAAACGCGCCCTCACGTTGGAGATCTGGACTTTAGCTGGAATCGCGATTTTCATTGTCAGCTTCTTGTTCTTCTTGGCACGACACGTTTCTACTACACTCTCTACAGATCAAATTATTTGTCCACAAAACTGGTTCTAAGCTCGTTTTATAGGTATTCCTCCGTAGATGGGCCCTTTCCATAAGACCTCTTTTAAAGGCACATAACTCCCTCCGGTATGTTTTAACAGTTTCACTCGATACATTACCGGAAATAGTTTTATATAAACTGATTTATCTTTCATTTGCTGGTCTAAGGGTACGATGCGGATGTCAGTAGTGGCGCGTGAATGTTATTAGGCTTGTTTTAAACGGCTCGGTCCGAGCGGTACTTAACTCCCGCCACTGGCAAGAGGCGGCCCTGGAGGAAGGGTAATTAATCCTTCGCTCATGTTTGCGACTTGGTCGTACGATGTGTCACGTTGCCGCGGCCATTTAATGATGAAATGAGTTTAACTAGAGTCGTGGAGCAATGCGCGCTGCGGTCATTTGAACTATATTTTAGCGTAGGTGACGCAGAGTAAAGCGGCCAGAACGGAGGGATTTGTGTGCCTTTAATTGGTCAAGTGGTTCAGGGGTTAGGGAGCTCTAAATGACCAGATTGTTTTACATTGTTTTAAACGTTGTTATTATTCAACAATGCCAATCAGCAAATGCCAGCTGCAAAGACGTACGCTGAAGATTAAGAGTTTGTTTCTATATTGGTTTGTGCAAACCGTAATTGATAAAGAAAGAAAACATTAACACAAGCTAATTTAAACAGCATGGTATGCCAAAGTTGTAAGAATTAGAACACAAAAACGAACTCGTTTGATGCTTAAGGTAGGTTTAACTAATCCGAAGTCAAAACAGCACAGGAACACAAATAAAGTTTCTTGTAAAGGTTCAGGTAGTGCAGTGTTGATGTACTGTTTCGTCCACGTGAAATCTTACCGCTGTATCCAATCCAACCATTATACACATAAATACAATTAAAGCCAGAGCCCAAATTTCATAACTTTTCATGAACAAACAAGAATAATGTAGGCTACACTCTCGACTACTTTCTTGGCTAAATTTTGTCAGCGTTCTTCAGTCATGTCGCCTACTTTCCATTCATCACCCTACTGATGATACATTCATCATTTTTCAAGATTTTCAAGTACTTTTCCAGGCAAGGAATTTTATTACTTTCCAGTACATTTGCAGATTTTTTAAGAACTCTCACGAATCTTGAATTACCTGTAGAGCAGTGCTAAGCATACCAAGACGATTAGTTTTTAAACATTTTCCAGGGTTGTCGTACAGCCAAGTAGAGAATGCACCAATCATTAGCAGATCTATAGTGCGCAAAAGTGAAAATGGTAAAAACATATGAATACAGTAGTAAGGTTTCACGTGGACTCAACAGCACAGCAATACTGCAGCATCTGAACCTTACAGGAAAGTTTAATAATCCTTTGCTGTTTTGACTTCGGATTAGTTAAACCTTTCCTTAAGCATCAAACGAGTTCGTTTTTGTATTCTAATGTTTTATTGCCTGGTCCCATTTGACGGCAGAAATATTGCTATATAAAAAAAAAAAAAACTGTGGCTGAATGTGATTGCATGATGTCGCCGCATGTTTTCTGTATAGTACGTTAGTAAGGATTTCTATCATTGCATCATGCCTTACTGTGGCATTGGTCTAATTCAACACACAGCTTACGCTAATGTTGGTGTTATCAAATGCTGTTCTCGGAACAAGGTGTCTTAGTACAAAAATAGCAGTGTTTACTGTTAGTGTTTTATAATTCAATTTGTTCTCCGTGTAAACTTCTCTAAAATTATAGTGATAATCACTGAAACTGAATATATTTTAGGCCAAAGCTTGGTTCCTAGTACCAAAACCTCTTCGGGTACAGACAATGACCCCATTAGAAATGAAAAGATGCTGGAGAATTTCGTTTCCAGAGGCTGAGAAGAAACTGCTGGACAACTTGGCCTGCGTCAAACCCCTCATAAAACTCTTCAAGGTAAGACTAGTATAGTATAGCAGTGCAGACAAGTTGGGGAACTGCCTTAAAAAAGCCATTGACGGTGTTTTCTTTTATCAGAAGTTATTACTGGCTAGCAGAGAACATGCATGGTAGAAGAATCACCGAATTTTAACCGAAATTACAATTGTATCCTAAGTTTGCCCGGGCACAGCACTCAGTGGGATCAGTGGGATTGTGCATGAGACACGTGTAGAAGAGTCAACGTACTATCGCCTATCCAGCTAGACGGCAGGCAAATTATTGTTTTGTATGAGACGACACAAGACGAGACTTCTTTCAGTTTCGGTCTCATCTTGGTATTAATCATGGAGAATTTGCTCGTCTCATCATCCAAGACCTAACGTTGGTCTCGTTCTCATCAGGAAGAGAAAACAAACAAAGACTGCAACGTGGAACTGTACCCAGAAAAATCCCAATTTTAGTTTTAGTTTCGATTTGTGCGATGTGTTAATGTCGCCAGATAGTTAGCCTAGCTCAGTGGTTCCCAACCTTTTTTACAGTATTCCTCCCCATTGGGACAAGTAGGGAATGGTGCCCCCCCCCCCCAAAAAAAAAAATAAACAGCTATGCAATTTGTTTCCCCACTACGATGAGGCAGTGTTGCCATATGAGAACAAAAATATGTAGAATTTTGGCTAAAATGGCTGTAGATTGCATAAAAATCTGTAGATATTCCTCATAATGTTTCACTTCTTTTGTGATGCATAGTATTAAAAAAATAAATCGTCATTGATCTTTAGGTGCGTTATGCAACTACTCTCCTTTGCATTCGCAGCTAGAAGGTAGAAATCATCTGAAATTCCAACATGGCGGTGATTTTAGATCTGCTGTCTTGCAAAGAAAACAGTCAATAATGTGATTTCAGAAGTGACTGAGAAACAGTTTCGTCAGGAGGAATTCTTTGTCTTATTGTCACTGAATACAAGATGGTAAGCATATATTCAAATGATGTCAGATATAGCTAATCCAGGTAGCGATGTTACTGACACCTTTCCATCGCGATAAATTCTAACTGCAAGAATGCAAAGGCGATTCCTTACGTAAATGCGACTTTTTTACGGCAGCGGTTCGCGCCTTCCCTGCACTTACTCCGCCTCACCGGTTGGGAAACGTGGGCCTAGCTAATACTAGGCCACGATAGTTCTTACATATTGGAATTGACTCAACAGAGATGTGGAGTTCACAGGATGTCAAGAAGGAATAGTCAAATCGTTAGTGATAATGAAAAGGAACGGTTGGAGTCAGGTTAAGGTGATACCAACGTAGGCATATCATTTACAGAAAGCATAAATTGCTGTACGCTGAGTGATTTTTATTTGCAGCAGGATAAAGTGGGTTGGGACCAAACAGGACTTCAGACGTTCAGTTTCATCGCATCTCGTCTTCGGTTGCATCTCGTATTTTAACCTAGACTCATTTGGAAACTGGTTTGGTCTTGGGTTCTTTTGGGAGACCGAGACACGTTTCATGTCGTGCCAAACATTAAGGCATATGAACTTTCAACAATTAAACTTGCCAAGCAAATGCGGCGAATACTTTTGCATGCAGTGATGCAAGTGACTGCAAAAACCCAGCTGGCCCAATAACTACAAATGTGTGTAACAATAGAACTTTTGTGTTTAATTATGCCATGGTATATTCTACATTTAATAATGTTATGCGTTGACGTGCAATATGAGACCTTTAGCATCTGTTAATCATCAATTATGAGTTTTACTTGATGCCTGTACTCTAGTGTGAATGCATGCAACATCCACAAATGCATTAGTACTTTTCTGACATTTGAAATTACCTACAAATATGAAATCAAGGATGACATTAACCAATATGTAATTTTTCTTATGCCGTGCGTTAAGAATCTACTATAATTTCTAGTATCACAAAGCTTGCTAGTAGCAGTGTAAAATCATTGATGGTCTAACCCTCTGCCGTTCCAAGTTAACTAAAACAAGCACGTCGCCAACTCATTATGAGTATGAGCATATAGATTTCATGCAACTCACAAACTAATGCAGATTAACAAACGCGGTTTGCAGTGCTAAACCTTGAATATCTCCTAAAATAGTTGAGGTAGGAATTTCCATTTGAACTCTTTTCTTTCATTCGCTCCAAACCTCCCTTGTCACAAAATTTCATCCAAATTAGAAGAAAACTACGAACGTTGTCGTATCTCATAGACAAACAGACACACAAAATTCAAAGTTTAGTCTTTTCGACCTCGGTTACTTCGCTCGCTCGGCCAAAAGTACTACATAATTTCATTGTATAAGATTGCCACGTATGCATTATCCGGTAAACACTTGTAAGTCTGTAAGCTCCTGCTGGCAGTGCAGAATTGTTTTACTATCCTAGATATCTCCTTTTGTGAATGATCTAAATGCTAATTTTGCTCCCTTCCAATTTAGTTGCTGCGAGATGAAGAGAAGTGGTCTCCAATTGCGTCCTATTTCATCAAATCCTTGTTCCTTTTGGCAGTAGAAAGCCATCCAGAGTTAGAATATTGGCAAGAAAAGAACATGGGATCTCGCTACGTGGAGGTGAGTTCAGGTTAAAACATGAATATGGGATTACGTCACCAAGACGATGAACTTAGAGCGTATTTAATGCATGTTAAAAAAAGAACGTGAGATGTGTCTAATAGGGCAGTGACACGACGTAGTATTATTGTATATAACTCTATGGTGGAGCCAGTTACTGGGTTAGCTGCAAGGTGCACTGGTGGGGGAAAAGAAGAGCGTCTTACTGAAGCCAATGCTATTAGACTGGATTTCTTAGGCCTAAAACGCTCGATTTATGTCGATTTGTTGGCAGTTGCTGACATTTTTAAGCAAGTGGAATCTTTATTTTCCAATTACAACCTAAGCAGCATAAGGGATTGGAGAAAACAACGGTTGTTTAAGCCTACGAAATCCACTCTCAAAGCACTGGTTTGACTAGAAGTGCCGTTGTTTAACCCACCATTTCAATCTAGTGCCCCTTGCAGGTATCGCTCTTGTAGCCATATGACGTCACTTGACGCTGCTCTATAGGCTCCCAATAAAATTAATGCATCTTCACCAATAAACCGGGTTACAAAACAAGCATAGTATATCCATGATAATTCTAAAATATACTATTTAGCGTTTGAAATATCAAGACTGTACTAGTTTCAAAACATTTGTAATTAAGTTGTGTCTATCTCGTGTCCTATTCATATTTCAGAACAATCCACGCTTGCTGCAAGCTTTGTGAGGGGTGCCCGGGAAACCCGAGCAAAGCGAGCAGCATCAGCCCAGTGTTCACTGTCTTTGTCACCAAACCAAGTGAATGCCGGTTAGAGACTTAAAAAAAAAGTCACAAGAAATTATTTCTCCCAGGTTTAAAGTCTGAACCACTGCAATCAGATGACTGATATGAATGATTAAAAAATGCATTTTTAATTGTTAAAAAGGCACTCAAGCAAGACGCACAAAACGGTTAAAACCCAGGCACTTAATATTTCAGAGCATATTAACAGTTGGCTCCATTTTCAAAAGCTAAATAACACAAACGATGTTTGTGTTTTTTACCCTTTGAAAATGGAGCCAACTGTTAATATGCTCCGAAATATTAGGTACCGTGTTTTAATCGTTTTGTGCGTCGTGCTTGAGCGTCTTTTTGACAATCAGATGACTCTTATTTATGTTCCAAGTGTTCACAGGAAAAGTCAAATTAGTGTTGACAGGAAAGGAAATGGCAAGTAAATGTTTACGTTCAACCTTTACGAGGGTTGAATAGAAATTGGAACATCACATAGGAACTAAATGAACCTGGTAAATTGGATAGGGGTGAAAAACTACTCAGTAAAGGGAGAGAAACAAATTCTATTCCATGAACTTCGTGGGGGCGTAAAACTACTCACTAAGTTTTTGGGGCGAAATACCACCGGGAAAATTGCATGGTGGCGAAAAAATTGGTTGTAAAATTGGTCGCTCAAGAAAGATTTTATAACTCTGGTTGTGGTACAGCAACTTATTTACATTGACGTATGTATAACTAGCCAATACACCCATACCGAGTTTGGCGGGGTGGGGTTTGTAACAAGTTTGCCTCTTTTTATGGTGTGTATATTTTTTTTTTTTTTTTTTTTACTTTTCTTGTTGGAAGGAACACAACCCATTTCTTTATCTGCTTACTGTGTCTATTATTGTTACTTGTTACCCACAGGTGAATTGTGGCCTATTTTCTTCTTCGTCGTTGTTGTGATGTTGTTCCTACGGGTGGATTGTTATTCGCACTTTTGCGTAATTTTCCGTCTAGGTGTTGTCGTTCTGGCGCTATGTCCCGATTGTATGTGTGCACAATCAAATTTTGTAGTGGCTGTTGTTGGTTATTGGTGCAAAGCCCATTGGCCTTTAATAATAGTAACCTGTTAACATGACTCGCGTGATCCCTAAAAGAAATCCCTCATGTGCTGGAAATGATACACAATTGAGTTGAACTGTAGGCAATTTTTCTAATGTTAGAAAGTAGTTCAAACTTACTAACAGCTAATTTAATTTTTTTTTTATATTTCAGATGCTGAAGCAGTTTAAAAAGGCTGTCGAAGATAGGTTCATACCCTACTACTTCAACAGAAAAGCAAACCTGTTATCTGGATTGGACAAATCTACTGCACAAAACATAGCTAATCGGCTTGCGAAAATCATTGGTCTAGCTGAATCGGACCCAGTCAAACTATTGACTATTTACCATGCTAAACCATAGCCTGTGCACAATTTTAACCTATTGTCGAGAAAAACGCCCTACAGGGCAGTGACGAGAAGGGCATTCTACACAAATTATTGAATTATAAAGGTTATTTGTTTAAGAACACAGTTGTGGTAAATTTAGAGAGAACATTCACAAACACGACATGAATACTCTTGAATTGAATTCTTTATTCAAAGATACATTGGTTCTAAACTAAGTAAAGAGTCATATTTTGTATTTTGGCTACTCACCATGTGTAGATTACTCACATTGACGATTCAATTGTTGTGAGCTAATTCGGTTATAGAAACCTTCACAGCTCTTGACAAATTCCTTTTAACGTGTATATTTGTTCCATAGCATTGATTTTCGACCAGTTACAACTCAAGCTTGCCCTTTTATTGTAAAAATAAAACACTCGTTTTTGTTGAATTTTGTGCACAAACACTTGCTAAATTCTCCGAGAACTGCCCTTCTCCCTCTCGATATAGGTTAGCAGTTGAAAGCAACGTTAATATAATTATTTTAATGCACCAGAGTTTTGTTACTCATCAATTTAATGACCATTGAATTATGACCAACGATCAATTATCACTGAACCTTCACCATAATGATTTGCACGTTGTACACGTCTTTGACTAAATAGTTTAAATTTTTCAAATTTGTATAAGATTTTTAATGATATCTTGGGTTCAGTTCTTAAGTTTTCAGTTTTAAGTTTAGAATATGCATCAGTCATGAACTCTAAATCAGCCTACTAACGTTAGTTCCTGTGTGAGACGACGTATAAAAAATTTGGTTTAGAGGCGAGGTTACGAATTAAATCACCAGGTAACGGGCATTTTTTTTATTTTTTTTATTTATTTTTTGACTGACTTCTTTTCTTTGACATGTACCCAGCTCAAAGCTGAAACAGTATACATCGATTTGTGTGTATTTATTTCATGTAATTTAATTTAATTTGTGTACATTCCAAAGTTTCGGTTTTTTTCCAAAGATTTTAAAAACATTTTCTAGTCCTTGACCAGGTCAATGTTTTACGTTTTATATATGTATATATATATATAT